>JBBPJY010000059.1:0-28094 GCA_038088975.1 Xerocomus cyaneibrunnescens
TCACCCGTCCATCCCATCGAGTCGAGGTATCTCCATTCTGTATCGACAGATGCGCAGTAGATCGGGGTATCATAGACGAACGAGAGCGGGAGAAAGGAAAGGAAAAAAAAAATAGAAAAAGGCACTGCCGATCTGTGAACATACTGTATGTAGATGGTTTATATAATAAGAAGGAAAAATAGACAGTCCGGGGCTCTATGAATACATGGGGTCGATAACAAACAGTAGATACAGCGAGTGAATGTGGCTTAAGTGAGCTATTAGAGCAGCGCATGAGGTCGAGTGTGGAAGCGAGAGACGGCAAAAAGAAGCACGAGGATACGATCAGCCCTTGAATGGAGGGTGACGGAGGAATGGGAAGGCGAAGTCGTTAGCACGGAGTCAGTAGTACATTTGGGGCGGTGCCGGGGTATCATCTGCTCCGTCACGCTGTGTCCTGAGAAGATCCGTCACCGTTCGGGCAAGTTGTCGAGCGCTTCGATATCTGCGATATCTGCAAATAAATAGTTCAGGCACGCGAAAAAAGAGCATACCCCAACATATTCTCACCTATGGGTGACCGAAATACACGAACCTGTCGATGCGACAATCAGAACGAAAATCATGAAAAAGGAAAAAGGGTGCCTCACATAAGGATGTAGTGCCGTCCCATGCCCTTCAGAGCGTGGCCGCACCAAACTCCTTGAATGCCGGTCAAAGACATACGACTCTGAGCTCGGCGTTTCAGCGTCGTGAGGATGCCAAGATTGCATCCGGACATTGCCTTCGAGCGATTCTGGACGTGCAGCATTCGACGGGTCCTCCGGTTCGTACTCGGGTGATGCATCATGTCCCGAATGCGACGAGCGAGATTCCGAAGGTGCCCGAAAGATGTGCATGACTTGGTCCTTCGGAGAAGCAGGACGCTGGTTACACGTGCCAGGTGGCCGATTCAGGTCGATGGACGCCGTTGGAGGTGATTTTGTTACAGCAATGATAGTATACCCGAGTTCCTGCGTCAGCGAACGGGGGAAAAATACCTATCACGATATATCGTTTCATGAATTGCACGAAAACGGAGAAATGACATACGAGTAGAGTTATCGCAGATGAGACGAATGCACCGATGCCTCCAATCATCAACAAAAAGTCTAATCCACGTTATTATCGATCCCACTCGCTAGACGAGCGGTAGCACTTACCCGGCCAAAATCTGCACAGCGAGCCGAGAATGAGCGTTGACAAAGGCAGCATCACGGCCGACACTTACGTGCTAGTATTAATTCGGTGACTCCCTTGTACACCATCTAGAGATAACACAAACAATGGAAGCGAAAACAAGAAACGATAGATGATGCGTCCAACCTACAACGACGTAAGTTGATGAAGAGCCCCGTCGACACGATACACGCACGTTGAGCTGGTAAAAGAAGACGAGACGAAGAACGACAGCCGGAGCCGCGCTGTCGTCCTTGACGCGCCGTATGAACGCAGGAAACCGAGAGAGGACGTAAAGGAATGCCAAGGACGTCGCCGTGGAGGCGGAAGATCCGACTAGAAGGGTCCAAGCGAAACACTGAGGAAAATATGTCAGTAACGTGGAGTCGTCAGGGGAACAATTCGCGGTGGTTACCGAGTCGAGTTGCCTGCGCGAGATGAAAGTTGTAAGTGGCATCCCGATCAAGGCGAACAATGTGCCTGGGACCGCGTAATCAGCGAATTAATTTTTTTTTTTGTTGGACGCAAGCAATAATGGCATACCCCAAAGCCAGAATCTGAATTCGCCGCTTTCGAACCACAGCCTCGTGGTAGGGCCCTGGTTTTGGAGGAAGAGCCAAAACGTGAACTCTGCGCCGGCGAGGGCGATCAGCAGCGTGTGAGGGCATCATTTGGCGGACTTGCCTTCGAGATGAGTGACCCTGGCCGTGAGGTGATGTTTAGGTGATGGCGCAGACGAAAACGAGGAGGGACTGACAGTTCACATCCCCACCCAATGCTGAAGACAAGTAACAATGGGAGTACCCATTTTTTGTTTGGGGATGAATAGTACTCGAGTGGCACAGGCGTTACTGGTGCAAGCGATCAGTGGCGTGTCGTAAGAACGCAGGACAACCGACTTTGGCCGTTTGGCAACGTCATGAAACCTGGGCCACGGGTGAGAGAAGTGTCGAAACACCGGCCAGCTGCAAACGGACCTTCTTGGAACTTGAAATAGGTGAATGCAACGCCAAAACATACGAGACAGCTGAGGGTGGCAAGATAGGTATACTGGCAACGAGTGTGAGAAGGAGGCAGCGAAGAAGGGCGACGGCCGTACACTCATAAAACGCTTGAATGCGCCGGGCTGTCTGCCGGACTGGTACCATTTGAGACACTGGAACCTATCGTAGCTGTAGAGGTGGAAGAGATGGAAGGCGTAGAACTGGGAGGACGTGTGAGAAGGGGGGCGAGTTAGCTGAGGAGGAGGCTGACCAGGGTTGCGAGGATGGACCAGAGGAGGTAGGCAGTCGGTGAACCGCCGGGCATGGGGGAGGAGGGGGAGGGAGAGAAGAGAGGGGGCACCGGGAGAGCGGCGAAATTGGATGGGAGTAAATATGGGCGAGATTAGACTTATTTGTGTCATCTTCCCCGCAAAGATGCGACGTCGGCGTCACAAAAAGTCGATCTCGTTCCCTCACGATCTCCTCACACACGTTCCGATCACGACCTGAAACCCCAACATTTCTATTCAAATCATCGCGCATCACACAGTATTTTAGGCAATTTTGACAGCGACGGCGGCACTCTTTTCAACGTCCTCATCAAAGATGTTGATGTTCCACTTGGGCTTGTATGTCACAGGCGTGTTGTACCTGAGATCAGATCAAAAACGCGACCCACGAAGCAAGGCGACAGCACGCACCGTCTGATGTTGCCGTGTCCGACCGCCGTCACCTTTTCATAGTCTTCCTTGCTCAACTCGACTTGCTTGAAGTTGGACACGATACGCTCTGACCCAACGTTAATCCCAATCTATCACAGATGACGTATATCGCGTACCTTCGTGCACACTCTTGGGAATGACAGAGTATCCACGGTACACGCCCCAGGCGATTAACACTTGGGCAGGCGTTGCATTGAGGCTTTTGGCAACCGATTGGACGACAGGATGCTCGGTGAGCATGGGGATACCAACCACTGACGAAGAGATCAACAAAGAACCCTCTGCAGGCCAACGCGAAACACGCACGGTTGTTGCCGAGAGGGCTGTAAGCTGTCAGGTGGATGTTCTTCTCCTTGCAGTATGCAACAAGATCGTCTTGCGGAAGGAGGGGGTGGGCCTCGATTTGATTGGCCGCCTAAGAACACGACAAGCTAAGCAACCAAGAAGAGAGTACCCGAGTAAAACTCACCGGAATGACACCGGTGGCATCAATGATGCCTCGGAGCTGCGCAACAGTAAAGTTAGAGACACCGATCGCCTTGACCTGGACTAGAGATGAGCGTTGTTCTGCATGAGAGTTGCGCATATAGGCACCTTTCCGGTCTCTCGGAGTTTGATCATGGCCTTCCAGGTGTCGACGAGGGACGTTTGAGTGTCAAGCTCGAGTTCACCCGCGGCCTCGTTGACAGGGAAGAGACCCTTTCCGGACGCGAACGCGGCGGGCCAGTGCACGACTGTATAGTTGCTCGTTAGTGAAAGAGGTGGCTATATGCGTCGCGTACGCACGGTAGAGGTCAAGGTAGTTGAGACCGAGTTGCTGTAAGGTCTCATCGAGTGCAGCTTCGACAAGGTGGGGCTGATGAGCCGAGTTCCAGAGCTTGGAGGTGATGAAGAGCTGCTCGCGGGAGACGACGGACGGGATGACTCTCTTGAGCGCCCGACCGACCTCGTCCTGATTTTGGTAGACCCTGGCGAGGTCGAGGTGGCGATAACCATTTCGGACGGCGATCTCGACCTACATAGCGGAATGAGGCAAGATCGGCGGTGACGACGTGATGGACGCACCGCATTCTCGACCTCGTTCGGTTTCGACAGCCACGTCCCAAGACCGATCTGGGGGATGGTCGTGCCGGTGTTGAGAGGGAGTACTTTGCCAAACGACATGCTGAGAAACAAGTTGCGTGAAGGCGTTCGACTGCTCTCTTATACACCCTCCGCGGTCCGGATTTCCGCTCGGCCCGCGCACAAGGCCGCCGCAGACTGCAACTGGACTCGGATGGGTCATACTCCTCGTATTCTTAGTACGCGACTCAGCAACTTCGTCGGTAGCGGAAAATCCCATGGCCAACTTTCCGAGTATTCGAGAAGCCCACCGTCAAGACGGGATCATCAGTCAAGGTAAACATTTCTGTGAACGCTGTCTGCGATTCGCGCTGGATATGAATCCATCAGGTGCCATAGATGGCAACGAGGTCAGATCGAACGACGAGTAATTCATCCGAGTTTCGGCAGAGAGCAGTAAGGGACAATGGTCAAACATTGCCGCAGCAAATGCAAGAGGTTGTTCGCTAGGTCTGTGACCAGCAATGAATTTGCGGTGGGAGAACAAGTCAGATCGAATAAAGTGCACATGCTATCGAGAAGCAACGACCGAATTCTCCATGATATCAGCCTTGGGCGAATACACTCTGAGTCAACATACCTTGCGAAACGAAGCTCGGACGAACAAAACTTGTAAATTGTAGTTTCCCTTGGGATGACAAGGCGATGAGGTAGAGCATAAACACGGACCCAAATGTTTCCTTGCCTTTGTCCTACGAGCCGGTTACGAGCGGAGATTGAATTAGGCACCTTGTCCCGCTCGCCCCACACAGCGTCACTCGACTCACGTCGCGCGCTAAGCGCGTTCAGCGGCTATGAATGTAAGCACATCGTCTCCACGGCTACCATGACGAGCTCACCGCACATTCCGGGCAGAACCTTCTCCGGACACTGACCGAGAGTCAGGTCCCGGCGACTCCTGACCTGAAACTGCTGTTAAACACAGTCAAGGATGCCAGGGTATGCTGCGTTCTCATCGTGCCATCCGAGTGACCTGACGTAGCCACCAGCGCCAAGGTTACGACAACAAGGTTTCCGAACCGTTCTACGAATCCCTCGAGGGTGTGTTACTCGACCTCCGAACAGTCACTATGGTGCGTCTGACTCGGCGTCCTGGACGTCCACGGTTCCTCCTGATGCATGCAACAAGGATAACCATGATGCGGAAGCATTCCTCAAGCCAGTCGCAAAATCGGACGTTCCAGATTACTATGACGGTGCGTGTGCGATCAGTCTTCTCATGCCGTTTCCCTTACACCTGCTTCCGCTTCCCGTTCGTATCTCTAGTGATATCCAATCCCATGGATTTACAAACGATGCTTAAGAAGGTAAAGGCGAAGCAGTACAAGTCCAAGCGTGAGTTCAAAGACGACCTCGACCTCATCTGGTCCAACTGCTTCACATATAACGCGACGGAGGCGAGTTCCCAAATACTCGTCCCTCTCTTCTACTAAATCCCACATTTCATTGTTCTTTGTCTTTCAATGACCCTGTCCACGTCCTCCGACACAGGATCACCCCCTCCGACAATGCGCGATACGCTTAAAGAAGAAGGCCGACGGGCTCCTCGCGAATATAACAGACCGTAAGGACCGTGTCGATCCTAATATACCCCCTGATTTCTCTTCATCTCCCCCTTCTCGACTGGTCGCGCGACCCAAGATCAACGGATATTCATCTCATGACCGCTTCAGACCATCCTCCATGTCGCATTCGCATTCATTCCCAACCTCACGTTCCTCCTTGACCAATGGCATACGGCCCGCACCGGGTATGCCCTTCAAGAAGACGAGCATGGATGTGCCATTTGGAGACATGCCTGCACTCGTACGTACGCCAGAAGGGATGGCCGCTTTCCGATCCCTCGATCGCGAGTTGGATGGACTCGGTGAACCTGGACCATCAACCCTTGCCCATGCAAACGGTCATTTGAATCAAGGTCTCATTGAGAGGCTACGGAGCTATATCATGGCGCCGGAATGGGAGAGTGGTAGCGAGGATGAGCACCTATCAGGTGGCGAACTAGAGAGCGACGAAGGATTGAAACGCAGGCTACCGTGAGTGTCCATCCTTGATTGCCGAATGAACCGAAACTTTACCCTGAACCACTCAGTAATGGCATCCGCAACCGTCCTCGGAAACGTGTACGACTTACCCCTCCCGATTCGGATGACGAAATCACTATCAGGGAAAGGAGTAGAAATGCCGTTGAACTCTGGTGGTCAGCCACACAGTCCGATGCACTCCTCGCCAACGGTCTTCCTTCCCTCGCCCAATTTCTACCCTCATCGTCTTCGAGTTACCCACCGCTCCAGGTCAAGCCTGAATCAAGTCCATCGAAACCGCCGAAGCGAAAGCGCCTAAAGAAAAGGCCTCACGCTCCGACTGCGCCGCCAAACACGCTCCTTGGCATTATGAGCTCCAATATCAGAGCACTGAAACGCGTCCGGAGAACCCACGCCAAGTTTGCGGCACTCAACCTTAACGCCGACGACGGTGGTGCCGGAGATCTAGATGAACCACCAGAAACGGCCGAGGATGATCCTATGGACGAGTTTGTGGATGAGCGGCCGTGGAAGGCGCTGCTGGGTTTGAAGAGCAATGACATAGAGAGTGGCGTCGAGTTGGGAGGAGAGCGGGCAGTGCATTGCTTACGGTGGATGAACGGCAAGGTGCTAGAACATGCTGGATTTCAAGGTGAGTGTTCGCAGTGGTGTCTCGGAAGCAAGCTATGCGTACTGAGTCTCTGCAAGGTACCTCCGCTTCAGCTTTGGATGTGCTGACAAGTGTAACTTCCGAGTTTCTCCTGAACGTTGGTCGGACGCTTAGATTCCTCTGTGACAAGTATGCAAACACGATGACACCTGAGGTGAGAACGTCTCGGTCTGCTCCAAACAAATGCCAGCAAGGCGCTGTTCTCGGCCTCGGCGTTATGTATTTGGCAATGCGATAAGCAAGGAGAAGGAATGCTGACGTTGTCCATGATGTGACTAGGAAATAATTCTACATACCCTCTTTGAATCTGGGATCACGAAGATCCAGGACCTCGAACGGTATATCAAGGACGACGTCATACGACACGGCTCGCGCCTTGTTGACCTCGAGAAGAAGCTTGTCAACGCGTACCGTGAAGCGACTTCCGTGGACGTTCTCGACGACGACGCGCTCTTTGGTGCGGGCTCGGAGGATGAGGAATCTGAGACGCCGTTTGCGATGGGCCTGGGAGGCTTCTCCGAGGCATTCGATGAAGATTTCCTCGGACTCCGGGAGTTGGGCATCGCAGCAGAATTCGGTCTCTCGAATTTGAGCATACCCAAGAGACTACTCAAAGGAAAACGCGGCGGTGGAACGGGCGCCACAAAGTACGTCGTTCCTGACACGCCGTGGGCACATTGAAGATATAGATACTGACACGAATCGCACGGTAGGGCAAAGCCGACCGAGCCCCCACCGCCTTATCCTCCACCGCCGTCGTTCGTTCCAATCACGTCCAAGAACGTGGAAGATCAGATCGGGCTGCTCAGAGGGTACTATCAAGAGCGGCTTGCCACGCTCGCACCCTCCGTGGCTCCACCTCCGTCTGTCGTTGGTGTGCCGCTTCTTCCCCCGCCGCTCGGCGTGCCAGTGCCCATGCCTGGCCTGAATGCGGCTGGCCCGGCACCTGGACCGACGGTGTTGACGCTCCCCGACGACTCGCCGCTCCTTGCACAAACCAAGTTGGGGCCAATCGGACAGATCGTCAAAAGTGGGCCGTCGGGGGGCGCGGTGAAGAAGAAGGCGAAAGCGGGAGTGCCGCCAACCAAGGACGTGGGTGGTGGGACCGTGCCGTTACCCCCTGGTTTGCTGACGCTGAAGCCTGAGGATGTGTCGATGGAGTCTGTGGTGACGGCGTTTGACGCGGAGGTATCGGGTGCTGGGGTCAGGGCTGGCGACGGGAACGGGAACGGGAGTGGGGACGTGGCGCGGAGGGGTGCGACGGCCAGTGCCAGTGCCAAGGGTGCGTTGACAGGCGGAAATGGAAACGGCGGGGCGAAGAAGAAGGCGGTGGATTTGCCGCCCGTGATTGCGGCGAGTGCGTGAGTGGTCGCGTGCTTGTCCGGATCGCGCGAGGGTAGGATGCGTCGGCGATTGGTCAGGGCCGTAGTTGAGAACCGGACCACGAGGACCTTTACGGACGTCGTGTGCAGCGCGTACGCCGTGAGGGCGCCTTCATCTGCTATGTCAACACACACTCTCACTCCAAGTTATTGCTTCGTGCTTTTCAGTACCCCCATCTTACTCACATGTCTAGACTGGTTATCGTCGATTGGAGTGTTCACAGTGGAGGATACCTGTAACATTATTAGGGTAGTTATTCAGATCTATTTTCGTATGCGTTTGATCTTATCAGCCATCATCCAAATGCGTGTGCAGGGGATGACCTGGCCATTCGGCCGCTGGCGCTTATCGTGCTCTTTCTCTTCCTACCACCCGTACTGAGACGAGAACATGTCCTACGCAGGCGTAAGTCCCCGTTCCGACTAGCGTCGTGTCCCATGGCTTATCCATGCTCGATCACCAATCTCCCGCCATCTGTGTACACATACGGCCCCAGTACGGCCCCCCACCCTCGTCCATGTACGCCCCGCCCGTCCCGGGCTACACTACCGTCGCGAGCTCGGGCTACCCAGCCCCAGGGCTGATGCTCGGTCCACCGGCGGATGCGGATCCTCAGTACGTCCAAGCCGTTCGTGTGGGAGGAGGATCGCCTGACTGACGCAAGGCCGGGACGGCAGACTCTGGAGCTGGTTCAACGGCGTCTGCGCCGACAGATCGATGGGCGAGATCACGATCGTCGAGCTGCGTGAGTGCCTCCTCCGCTGGCCGCCGCGGCGGTTTCGAGTCCAGGTCTGACGATGGGGTGCACAGAGCGGGCGCTGGACAATGGCGACTGGACGCGTGCGTGTTTGTGCCCTTGTTGCGTGCGCGGGCTGATTCGCGGGGACAGCGTTTGATCTGGACACGATCAAGCTTCTCATGCAGCTCTTCGTGCGTAGTTGGCCGCGATGGTGGCGTGCGGGCGTGTACTGACTGGATGCGTTGATGTGGTGTTAGGACCCCGATCGACGGGGGACTATCGGGTTCAAACAGGTGCGTCTGCGCGCATTGTAGAGCGGTCGATAGAGACGGGGGATGACGCCTTGCCCTCCAGTTTTCGGGCATCTGGTGGTACATCAAGGTACGCCCGATCGTCGGTCGATGCGTATGTTGATCAGAGCTTTCACCCTCAGGACTGGCAAAACCTCTTTCGGCATTTCGATCGTGATCGCTCGGGGACAATCGACGCGGGCGAACTCAGGGATGCGCTCGCGCAATTTGGGTGTGTCGCTTCTTTCCCTGCGTTGCATCTGACGGACTGATGACCGTGATGCCAGGTACCGCCTCACGCCGCGCCTCATCCAGCTGATCGAGCTCAAGTACGCGTCGCCGGTGACGTATTCGGGGGGACCGCTCCCGGGCATCACGTTCGACCGGTTCGTGCGCGCGTGCGTCGTCGTCAAGCAGATCACCGAATCGTTCAAGCGTCTCGATACCAACGCTGATGGGTGGATTTCGATCGACTATGATGGGTTCATGGATATCGTGTTGAGCATGCCTTGAAGGTGCTAGCGTCGGTGGAATGTGTGCATCGTGTCGTGTACGAATATGCTACCATGGATGCGGCCTTGCTTGTTTCATATGGTCATGATTGCTTTGTGTGATGACAGGAGACTATACACGCGTCATGATACAGAGCAAACAAAGCATACGACGAAGGGATAGACCGGCGGCCGAGGGAAGCTCAGAAGAGCTTCAATGAACCAGATGAAAAAGCGTCGCCCCGCGGGCGTCCAAACAGCGTCGGGGCAGACTGCGCAGGCAGCGCGCCGCGCGTGGGTATCTCGGATGACCCGACCTCCTTGCCTGCCAGCAGGTACGCGATCCGCAGTTCCTTTTTCCGAGCACAAGCACGCACATAAGTTCGCGTTCGTACATACACAACAGAGGGGCGGGCAGCGCGCGCACGCACCTCGAACGAATGTTTCTCAAACTTGTGTGACGCGACGACGCTCATGAGGTAGTCTGGCGTGCCACCGGCGACGGCGGTCGAGGTCATGTACGCCGTCGATCGCGCGTCGTTGGCGTAAAACGGGTAGACGGGCGACGCCGTCGTCTCGCCGTCCATCGTGCCGATGGGTGGCGATACGGGGGGCATCTTGTTCCCGGCACGGTAGGCGTAGTACCGGAGCTCCTGTGTGTGGATCGACGTCCGTGATCAGCGCGCTGCTAGAGGGGAGAACGGGGGTACTGCTCGGGGCGGCGATCTTCCGGGAGGGGGGACCAACCTCGTGCAAAAAGAGACCGTAGAGCGGTTGTGCGGAGATGGACTCGAAGGATTCTGGGCCGACTCGGGATTTGTTTGGACGGAATTCTTGGTTTGCGGGGAGGTCGGCGGGGAGGGTAGCTGGTGCGTTGCTGCTCGCGCCGCTGAGGGCGTCGGTGGGTACGGGGATGGCAGTTGGCACGAAAAGAGGGGCGAGGCCGCGTGCCGTGCGTGCGTTGGGTGTGTCCGGGGATTGGGGACATGGCTGGGGGGGTCGGCTGGTGGCTTGGTATGCCCTGAGATAGTCCCGGATGCGAAGTTCCTTGAAAGACATGAACGGTTTGAATGCAAGAGAGAATAGGACTGACCTCGAAGCTCTGGTCTGGTATTTTGGATGTGGATACGCCGACGCTCATAAAGTAGAGAATCTCCTGCCCATCCAGCGCCATCACAGCCAAGGTAAAGAGGCATATGATATTACGTAAACAGTAGATACCTGAAGGACTCCGCCTGTCCCACGACTGGAAGCTTAGATGGCACATTGCCGAGGGTGATATGGAGGTGGGAACGTCCGCCGCATCCCCTTTCAACCAGCCATCCAGGGAGCGATAGGGACGTCATATCCATTGTGGGGCCAATCACGGATCACAAGATTTTGATGCGAAATCATTCCAAGATTCCCTCCCTGGCCACCGGTCGCCTCGCCTTCGATGTGAATAGCCGCACAGATGAAGGTCGCTGGCTACCTCAAGATGATGATCAGTCTAGTCCTGAGCATGAGACGAATTGGGAAAGGTGTGAGAAGAGAAAGGTCCGTATGCAAAGCGTCTACTCACGTCACGTCAATGACCCGGGCATGCGAAGACAACGAAAGGCTGAAAACCTCCTTGCTGATTGATGAACCTTGTCTTTCTTTCAGCTTTCACACTGACAGGGAGTGGCTGGTTTACCTCATTGATACTCACCTTTGGTCGTCGCTTGGAATCTTAAACTGAGGGCTCCCTGAACGGAAATGTGTTCCATCACTGGACGCAGGGAGTGGGTAGGACGTAAAACTTGTAATTACAGTAAATGAACCCGCCGATGGGGAGCCTAATCAGACCGATAAGTCGCGGACACGTGACTGACGCGTCGCAATTTACATACAAACGGCACCGTCTCGAGCCCACCGCCAACACGGGTGACATGGCCCACGACTGCATCGACTGGACTAAGACGCCCCCAACCCGCAAAATACCACTTCTGGTCCTCACTCGAGGAGACGATCGCGTGTACATCAACGTGCCGAAAGAATTCAGGGTACGCCGTGATCCGTAAGACTCGCAGAATCTCACATTAACCACGTTCGTAGACGCTCGAAGACATCGCCAGAAAAGAATTCGGTCTCGGCGATGTCGACATCAGAATTTTGTCTCCCTGTGCGGACCTGTGCAACGGGCTGCCCGCACGGATCACGGAAAGTGCATGGGAAAACGTGAGGGCCTACATCGGGTGTGCCACCGTCGAGGTCGCTGCTCCGAGGGCTGCGGAGGGTGGCGTACTTCGAGGTACGTCGTGATCCTTTACTCAGTGAGGGCATCATTCAACAAAGTCGGGCGGGGCGTTTCGTGCAAAGAGCAACCACCAGCGCCCGAGAATGCGGAAGATGAACACGATGCAGATGTCAAAGAAAGGCAGCCTTTGAACGCGGACGAATCGGACCACCGTCTGAGTGGCAGGGTGGCAGTGGGAGAGGAGGAAGACGCCCCGTCGGACCACGTAGGGGATCATGAACGCCCATCTACGCCGGAAAATCAAGAAAATTACCAGGAGCCTGGGGACGAAGAAGTGAGCGCGGTTTTTCCTCGAAAGCCACGAGTTCGGCGTCGTGTAGTATCCGAACCCGACGGCGACGAAGGTGAAGTCAACGAGTCGGAACGAGAGCGTCAACCATCGGCGAGGTCTCAGACTTCCACTGTCACTTCACCACTAAAACTAGGTCGGCAGTCGTCATGCGGCCGTCCATGTCATCCCGCTGATCCGCGTTGAACTACTTTAGCCAATGAAATCAAAATGGAGAGGAAGAGTGACTATCGTTCCGAGCCGGATGAACAGCAGGATGAACAACCAGGTGAGTGATCGTGAATCCTATCAATTGTCCATTGTCCGATCAACGCCCCACAGACAGACCCATCAAACAGGAGAAGGGCAACACTGGGGATGCAAGGACTGCAAGTCGCTCACAACCCCGTGGGTCGACACCAAACTAGATACTAGCTGACGGTCACACGACGTACAGAAACCGGATCCCAAGCTCTAACCGAGTCGAGCGACAGCCATAAGCTGATGATCCGTGTCGCTCATCGACCCTCGAAGCAGGAATCCAAGTTTACAACGAAGGGCACGACCAAGGTGGCCAAAGTCCTCGCGGGAGCGTGCAAGTCGTTTGGTCTCGACACGAGCCGGTGAGTCGCATCATATCCATCGTCCATTTGACCAACGCCGATGCGTCCCTCAGGGCTACCCTGTACTTGATCGTACAGATGGAGGACGAAGACGGTGAAGTTGAGAACCTGTTCCCCTGCGACAAGAACGACACCATCGCGCGAGCGGGCGCAGAGCGCGACACCGAGTCGAGATTTCTGCTCAAGATTGCAGGGGAGGCGTGACGTGATCTCGTGGCGTGCCGGCGGTGGCTCATCTCACACTAGCTTCAAGTTGGATATATAACTCAGATTTACTTTTGGTGCTTCGTGGATGGCTGATTTTAATGCAGTATATAACCCCGGTCTATGCACGACGCTCGCTAACACCGAGTCGCCTCACCTGAGCACCCTGCGCTTCTGATGTGGCGATTCAAGAAGCAGGGCCTCGTCGATAAGGGGTCCACCCCAGCTGAGTGATCGCGTTATCTAGTAGGGTCTGCTGCGATCATACGACATGCCCTGCTTCGCGTGCCTCTCTTTTGACCAGATGGTGATCCCGTGAATCTGCCTCGAGCCCAACTCTCCTCCCCTTCGCGATCATCACGGGTCAGGCGTGCTCGTCGTGGTCTCGGAACGATCTGCGGACCTCGCTCCGACTTTTCCCGGTGGCGTGCATGGGCCGAGTTCAGGTGGAAGCGACGGCCGACGAGCGACGACGAATACGTGACGCTCCTCGCCAAGATCGCGTAGAAGCGAGTGCGGCTCCTTCGGCTCTGTCGACATGGCGTGATGGCGCGTACGGTATGCCCCTTCACGTTGGGGTGGCTCTCGCCGTCGCACCAACGCCACGGGCTCCGCGTCCGCGCTCGCCATCTGCCAGTCGACATTGTGACACAGCGCTACAGTTCGTATCCACGGCGCTTCGCGTGTTCGGCCGCGCCCACTATACATTGCGCGGACTACTACTGCAAGACAGTACTATGTAGGGCTACCTTTTGTGTACCATTTCCCATCGCTTCATAAGATACGCCATGGCACGTCACGGTATAGATGGTATAAAGATGGGGGTACGTACGAGTATATAACCTCTTCCAGGTCACGAAATTACGACGTCCAGGAACAAAAACGTACAAGGCACGCGCAGAAAGTGAGAGTAGGATAACCAAGAAAAATGAGCGCAGGGAAAGAAGGGGAAAAAGAGGCCGAACCCCCGATCTAACTCAGGGGGCGGCCAAAGGCGATCGCTTCCCCGGGCGCGCAAAGGCGTCCGAGAGCAGGCGTAGCGCATGGCTCGACTTGGATGTCTTCAACGGCGGCGGTGGCGGTGCATGTGACTGCGCCTGCAGCGCGTCGACAGACGGCGTGAGAGTCAGCTCCCGCTTCTTGGTCCGCCGTGACATGCACATGTCGTCAGCAGGCATCGCGCGGCGTCGTCCTTCAGGCTCAGCATACTGGACGTACGCAGCCGCTTTCTCGAGGTACGTGGGCGACATATTATCGTGGGAGTCGGAAGAAGGGGATGACGAAAGAACGTGCGGGTTCTGCGAGGAGAAAGAAGAAACAATGAACTTGAGAACGCACGTCCAAAACCCGCCGTACGACAGACAGAGAGTAAGGGGATACGTACCGTGTCGAGCGGGAGCGAGATCTTGGCAGCCAGCGGCCGCGTCCGTTCAAAACTCCCCGGATAATCGCGCATCACCGCGGGGGGAAGACAGCGCTCGCGCTCACCCTTGAACGAACGCGCGCGAGATCGCGAGTTTCGGCGTAAAACCGGCGCCGCCGTCACGTCATCGTGCACAGCAGCGACCCAGCACAGCTCAATGAAACACTCCACGGGCGAGAACAGAAGTTGCTCGTCAAGGGCCTCCAAGCACGCGATGTCCATGTCGACCCCGCACGACGCACATTCATCTGCGATGGCGAGGACGCCCGGGCTGGCGAGTGCCCGCCAGTCCGCCGAACGGGCCTCGCTCGCTTGTGGGCCGTGGT
Source organism: Xerocomus cyaneibrunnescens (assembly GCA_038088975.1). Taxonomy (NCBI): domain Eukaryota; kingdom Fungi; phylum Basidiomycota; class Agaricomycetes; order Boletales; family Boletaceae; genus Xerocomus; species Xerocomus cyaneibrunnescens. The sequence continues at coordinate 14,744 of JBBPJY010000059.1, forward strand.
CACACATGGGATGATTGGGTTCACGGGGAGAAAGGGCCAGGGGGGACGGAGGAGCGCTGTTGGTCCAGCCACACGCCCTCTCGGAAGGAGCATCGACAATAGAGTGCGTGTGTGACCTGGGAATAGCCTCGTCAACGGAAGTGAAACAAAAGCTCAACTTTCGTATGAGACATGTCAGCGCGACGTCGTCGAGACAAGAGACCGTCGACGGGGACCCACCGGCGAGTCTGAAACAAAGTCGTCTATGCTAATGCAGGCGGACTTTGGGAACGAGAGACGCTTGGGACGATACTTGTCCCCGGGCGTGAACCAGTCTACCGAAAAGCTTGTCTTGTCAAAGTCCATTGGCAATAAAACGAAAGAACAATAATTAAAGGAACGGAAGAACAGACTGGTAAAGACTGAAAAGTCTGTGTGGGGAAGAGCACGCTGAAAGAGGGGCTGAAGAGAAGCAGCAGTGCAAGCGTGCAAATGGGGAGGAGGAAACCTGGAGAGAGGTAAAATACACGGACCTATATAGCCCCTGCAGGCCACCCTAAATAACCGTCGGCCATACCAGATCCAGGGTAGGAGCGACGGACCCTTGGACCCATAAGCGGCAAGGTGTTGCGCCTGGGACATGGCAGGCTGACTGTGGCCAATCAATTTGGAGGATCGCCGTATCATTTTTCGGCATGCCGGTTTCCTCCATACGTAACGAGAATCCGACTCTCGAGGGACGCAGTTCGCATGCGCACGCCCAGCTAAATGGTCAGTTTCCACAGTCGCGGCGGAGTCCAATATTGAAATTGCTCTCTTAGCGGTCTCAAGGGGGAGTTAAACGATCCAATTAGCATATATACTGATTGGGATGTGTATAGGCGGCTCAATTGAGGGTAGCACGGGGTAACGTATATGCCAAGGAGATGTACAGTCCGGAGAGCAGGTGTAGGACAGCATCGAGCACAAAGCCAGGGCCATGGTCACGATAGCGATAATGAAAGGCATAAGTATGAGATTATGGGTTCAAGCGAACGTGGGGATGCGGGATACGCCAGCGGGACACACTTGCTACAAAATCGCAAAATGGTATGTGTCAAGCAGAAACCGAATCGATAAACAGAAATTTGATGGCAGGGGAAAAACAAAGAACAAAAGTGAATAAAGTAACGGAAAGGATGAATGTAAGTATAGACGTTTGCGAAAGCCAAGTGAATAAAGAAAGAGTCAACCAATAGCCCAAAGGTATTTCACGTCTCCCCGAATACCTCATCGTGCTCGGAGCGATAACGATGCAACTTTACCTGCGCTATATCGGGTATAGTATTGGAGGGGCAGGGTTGAGTCTGATTTCCGAGCGTAGGCGATATTCGACGGAGACGGAATTCCGGAGCCAAACCGATCTCATCCACTTGATTTGGTTAGACGTCTTTACAGGCTTTCGGTTGTTTTGGGATCGGAGAGAGGGAGGAGAGAGGAGACCGAGGGACAACGCATATTGCAGAGGGGTATCAAGGAGGAATGCAAATATGTCCGCGGCGAACTTCGTGCCAGTGAGTTAGTTGGCTCCGTTAATGGCTTCGTGTTCAGCTTCAACGCGCATTTCTGGGATTTCGGGACCTGGTCCAGTAATACCGTTCTCTTCGCCGAGGCCGTCTACCATGCCGACAACGTCCTCCTCTACACTTTCTCCAATCTCATTTGTACCTGGACCTGAGCCGCTCACGGTGTTTCCACTTGCCGTACGCCTTCCACCGCCCTGTGGTCCTGACCGTGGCGGATTTGCGCATCGATCTTTCCCATGGGCAATGCGTAAGTTGGCATAATCTGGCTTGTTCTTCACACCGTCGATCGCTTTGATGGCATTGGAGATGTTCGTAAAGTTGACGAATGCACAGTTCCTGTTGAACAGGGTTGTGCACCTCTGTAACCAGATCACATAAGAGGATGGGGACGTACTTTTCTTTCAGGAAGTTGACAAGCTCGATATCCCCATATTCTCCAAAGTCTCTCTTGAGCTTCTCCTCACTAAACAACTCAAAGTCTTCGATATTACCAATGTACACGTTCCGCGTAGCGCCGGAGTGCACTGCTAATGCCAGCGACGGTGGAAGTGGACCCGAGTTCTTTCCCCAGCCGATCTTGAGGCGGCGGTTGTTGAGAGTCAGACCCTGGTACGAAGACACCTGGAAGAACGTAAAAGCAGCAGCTGGATCGACGAACGTAACAAACTGGATATATGCGTCGTGATTGTGTCAGAAATCACAAAGTTTGGAGGAAAGCAGAAAAAACGCACAGCGATGTGCTTATCTTGCATGTACCGCACACTTTGCAATACACCTCCCCTGACAGCATTACATAGGTCTTCCGTGGTCGTCTCTGGGTGGATATTTCCCAAGTACACCGTTCTGTTAAGTCCTTGCATTCCACCCGCAGCCAAGCCCATGCCATCTGGTGAAAACGCTGCGTATGGTGAGAATGGACCACCAAATGGGTTTGCTCCAAACGGCGTAGCTGAGTTGGGCGAGAGGGCAGCAGAGTGGACAAGGGACTGCGCAGCGGCGGCCTGAGCAGCTTGGGCAGCCGCTTGCTGCGATTTGGGGATGTAGGCGCATCTGTCCTTGCCATAGTTGACGCGCTTGCCTGCCCAGGCTGGTTCCGTAGGCAGCGTGTTGACCACCTAAAGCACAAATACAAGTTATTACCTAAGCTGACCCAGAAAGGTGCGCATACACGCAGCACATACCTTGGTGGCCACCGAAATGCTCAAAAAGTGTACAAACCCAATGTTCTTGTCCCTCACAATCTTGACTTGATCAATCAGGCCAAATCGACTGAGCTCATCCCTCAACATCTCCTCTGTCATTCCTTCATCAAGTCCACCCAAATAAACATTCCTGCTCGCGTTACTCTGTTGAATCGCAAGCTGCACCTGCGCCGGGACGGGGGAGGGCTTTCCCCACCCGATCTTGAGCTCTTGGCCGTGTAGAGACAGCTTTTTGATTGTCGCATCAGCATGGAACGAGGCAGCCGTTTGACTATCTAGGAAAGAAAGGAATACACAGGATTTCTCCGGAAGGACTCGGATAGATTCGAGAGGTCCGAAGTGGACGAGGTTTAGAAGCTCGTCGACGGATGCAGTTGCAGGCAAGTTACCAATGTAGACAGTACGTGCGGTCGTGTTAGGAGTGCCAGCCATGACGGCGGACAGTGCAGCGGGGGAATAAGCCCCAGGCGTAGGTGGAATATTGACGTTCAATGAAGGCAGACGAGGTTGCTGAGAAAAGCCCTGTTGTCAATGCCAACGTCAAACGACGGTCGCAGCGCCATTTTGCTCATGCCATACGCACCTGACCAAAGTTGCCCGACTGACTCGAATACGGGAATCCACCCAACATCCCCACGCTCGGAAGGCCCATGCCGAGCATGCCATAACCAAAGGCACCGGCACTATAAGGACTTCCACCGTTCACTTGCCCTTGCCCTCCCTGTTGTTGTTGCTGGGCAAATCCAGCGCCTGTGTGAGGGCTCATTTGTGCGCCCATTTGCATGCCCTGTCCGTTGACGGCGGTGTTAATACTGAGTGAAGGGGTAGAATACAATGCGTTGGGCGTGAACGCGGGAGAAGAACTGGGCTGAAATGATTGCGAGATCGATGCTTGGGGACCATATCCGTAGTTGGCGAATGCGTCACGGTTAGAAGCGTGGCCAGAATTGGCCGGCGCTGTGAGGCCACCGGAGGGGGTCGTGCCGTTGAATGAAGTAGGGGACCAGCGAGCTTTTTTGGCATCAGGACCACCGACGGAATCCATGGACCTCTAGTAGAATTCGTCAGCAATGCGAAAGAAGGGCTGGGGAAGAAGGCGGACCTTCATCATGTCGAGGTCAAAACCGTAAGAATAGCGAGTTGCAAAAGCGGTCTGAGAGTCGTCCATTGTGTGTTTGACGGGTAAACAGGGATCCGATTGCGTGGAAAGAGAATGGAGAGGGAATTGGCAACGGCGGAAAGTCGTTGAAAGAAGTTGCAACGAATGATAATGAAACAGAGAAGGGGGGTAAAGTTAGAGAAAGAATGACCTCAGAAAATAGAGGGGAACAGGTAGGGAGCGTGTGGGATGTGGTCTGGGAAGATATGGAACGCGAAGGGAGAAAGAAGCGTCAAAAGTGCGATATTTCAGCAGACTTTTTGAACACTTCTCGAGATGACAAACGAGTGTGCTGGCGGGAAGGGGGACGAAGAAGAAAAGACACGCACAAAAAGCGGACAGAGGGGGACTAGAGGGAGAGAAGACTGTGCCGTGCTTATAGATAGAGGTAAAAGGTTGGCAAAGGGTTAAGGACAAGACCAAGATTGACGAGATCAGAGCCCACGCCCTGGAAATAATACTGTGTCAGTGACCGACATCAGCGGGCGATGCACGTCGGACGACGCGAGGCACGGCGGGCAGGATGGGGGGGGTACTTACGTCGAGAAGAATGGGACAGACGACGAGGAGGACGAGGACAGCGGCGCTCGTCAAGCAACAAAACCCGTCAAGCTGGACAAGTGAGAAATGCGAAAAAAAGCAACCCGAATTTGTTAGATAACTACCCAGCTAACTTCACTTGCATCACAATTAGCCACGCACGGACCCTGATTTCTTAATTACATAACGTAAAAATTATTTATTTCCCCTCACCCCCTCCCAAAGGCCTTGCTCGTGCGTCGCGGACAGCGCCATGTCCCGGCCATCCACCTCGTCCTCCCCCCTCAGTTCTGCCTCCTCTGCCTCCTCGTCCGCCTCGTCAGACATCAGCTCGTCCTCGTCGATTTCCTCGCTCGTGCCGCGTCGCGTCCTCGTCGCCTCCCGCTCGTACGTCCGCGCCAGACAGGCCAGTGAACTCAGCTTCCATGCGGATGGCGGGAAGACGAGCGGCATGTACACATCCAGATGGGTCGAGAGACCAGGAAGCCCAGTAGATGCATCCCCTGGGTTCGGCTTGGCAGTGGTTGCAGGGGCAGAAGGGGCTTCGGTAGACAGACCATGGAATGCTTCTAGCGACCTGAAATACAGTTTATGACTCTGATAGCGTGCGCCGATGGCTTCCACGGCATGTTCCACGGCACCGATGGTGAGCTATAATAAGAGCCAGTTACAGTGTACACCCCTGGTTTGTTGCGAATTCACATACCTGATCACCCTGCCTCCACACCCGGCTTCTTCCCTTCAGCCTTATCTCCCTCTCCCTCCACACAATTGCCCTGTGCATTACGTCCGTTACGAACGATACCACACCAGCCTGCAAATGCCGAATCAGTTCGGAGTCGATGGACTCTGTGATCATTGGCTCGTCTCCCTCTTCTTCGCCATGCTCGAGGGAAGAGTATAATCTAAGCGTCGTTCGTCACATCTAAAGCGGACAGTGCTCGGGCCAACTTACCCCATCAACCTGCCCAACGCACCCAAGTTCAACAAATCCATACCCCGGTCGCGGAGATACGCCGCATCCACACCCGACTCGGCGAACTTGGCTTTCAGTTTGTACGGAAGCGTCAAACCTGGTTTGTTCTTCTTTGGCACGTCCTCCGGGAACTCCGCTTCGTCGTCAGAGGGCGCCTCGGAACACGGCAGCGAAGCCGAAGCAACTGAGGGCTCACTACGCTCCGACTTTGCTTTCTTGCCGGGTCTGAGCTTCTCTATCCCACCTTCGGATGCTGCGCTGTCCCCGCGAAGTAGTGCCCTCTTTCGACGCATATAAAGTCGCTTCTGGATGCGACGACGTGAACGAGGCGACAACATCGACAGCTCCGATTCAGCGTTCGCATTCGTGTCCGGACTGTTAGGAGTTGCTTCGTCTTGCAGAAACGTAAACATGCTTGTTCCAGGCTGGGGGGATGCCTCAAGCGATGCAGGTTGAGAGGAGGTATTTGGCAACAAGGGTGGGCCCTGGACAGGAGCACAACTCGTCGTCGTAGTTTCACTCCGTACTTGACCTGAATGACACCCCACGGGATCAGCATCTCCGGATAAAGCCAACAACACCGGGTCGATCACCACGTTAGACGAACATTCGGGGGCGTTGCCTGTTCCCGGTCCAGTGATCCGATCTGATAGGCTCGACATATTCCTATCATGAGGCCGGGGCGCCCCGTCATTTCCGTGCTCCGTTAGAGTGGCCACTGTGACCGAGCCCTCTCGGCTCCTGCTCCTATCCACTAGTGCTTCTTCACCCTCCCGCAAGATGCTATCCAGAACCAGCAGGTGCGGAATCTCCAAACGGCTCATCAACGCTTCGCGTTTTCGCGCGGGCACGATGGAAGAGTCTCGGGAAAGTTCGTGCGGCGACGCGGGTTCAGACGGTGGAGAACGGCGAACAGAAGGTGGGGATCCTAGATTAGATACCATCTGTTCCCGAACCTTGCTTTGAGCACGTCCCTTCCGGGGTCGTCCCCGTTTTCGCTTCGGCGGCTTGCTCTCCATCTGGGCTGTATCAGCGCCAGCATCGTCCTCGAGAGATGCGAGGTGCTCCCCCTCGATGATCCAGAAAGCCATGCACTCCTCGGCGTCGATCCAATCTTGACTGACCTCGAGTGCAGGTTCGCACAGTTCCTTGTGGACGTCCATGTCCTCATCTTCGTCGTCGTCCCTGTCCATGTTAGAGCTCGAATAAGAACGCACGTCAGAGTCCATTTGCATCCCCACGTTCCGACCGTTCTCCGTGTTCACGTCCCCATCTTCTCGCACAGCCAACATCGCCGCGCCCTCCTCCAGCGCCTCCAAATACATCCACACCTCCCACTCTGTCTTCGTCGGGATGCACGCGGCGATGAGATCGGGTCGCCACCTTGAGTGCACCGAAATGGCGCGGAAAAGCGCATCGTGTTCAGCGGGGGTCCAGTTGGAGAGCGCGTGTGGCTCGGCATCCTCCTCGACCGCGTCTCCCTCTCCTACGCTGACCATGTCCGCGTGCGCCTGCAAGCCTACCCGCAGCCCCAGGCGCGCCCCAGTGTCTCTGAGGTGCTGGACGAACGAAGGGACGTACCCGCCCAAGACATCATATTCATGATCCATAGCAATTCCACTGTCCGAACGAGCGCGTCGGAGCGACAAGTTTCGTTCCGTAGTCAATGTAAAACCAAAGGATCGGATAAAACTGGATTGTGTGTGTTACGGTGGAGCATCCTTTGGGGTCGATTCAGATGTGCGTTGTTGAGAGGGCAGCGCTAACAATTTGGAGGAAAAAAAAATTGGGCTCAACCGGGAATTGAACCCGGGTCACGTACATCTTCACCATCCGAGATGGCGGGGAAAGCCCGAAGCACGTATCATGCTACTAGACCATTGAGCCGCCGGTAAATTGGCCATGGGGATCTATATGAGTGCTACTGAGAAAGTGAAAGAGTGTTCGCTGCATCACGTCCTACTGTGAACACCATTGCACGCATTCTAATGCTCACGAGGACCTCTTGTCAACTTCACCTTCACTACTTTATGAATCATGACCGTACTCGCTCATTCATTTCCTGGATCGTTGTGATGCTTTATCCTTTGCTCTAGAGCTCGACGGTGGCGCGATGCGGCTTTTTCCTTAGTCGGCGCCCGACCATGATCCAGCTACTTTGTCCACTCGTTCCAGCCCTGTACTTCATGATCTGCCGGTGCCCGCTTTGAGTGGGTCATTAAGTCGCGTTCTTACACGTGGCTAGGATTGAACTCAGCATTGACAGACTCTTCCGCTTTGGTTGAGTTCGTTCAGACGTTGGATGCCTTCAATTGCGACTCCTCGACCGCAAAGCAAACTAATCGTCGGGTCCCGCAAAACAACGAACTGACAAGGGAGTGAGCAGTATGTACATTGGCGTGTGTCAGTCACTGGAAATGAATGCTCTATCTAGCCTCTCAGCTTGAACAGCTCCACTTTGTCAAGTTTCAGGCTGGCCACCCCTACTGGGGTATCCTCGAGCTACTTTCGCTATGCGGAATACTGGATCGTTCAAGAGGTTTACTCCTCAAAGGAACCCTCGTCATAGAAGGCCGACTATGACCTAGTATGAGCTGTCAATCCGAGCGATAATATGACATCTTACTTTCACTCTCTTCATCTCCTGAAGAGTCGGTGCCTTCCTCGTCGTCTGTCTCGTCTTGCAAGTAGTTCCTCCGAAAGTTTTTCTAGTTCCTTTATTATATAGGGTGTTGGCTGAAATTGCACACCAGCTCAGGATGGCCCCTGTTTCCAGCTTTCCATACATGCAACGGGGGGCATGACCACGTCATTGAGAACTTCAGCTCCGTGCACTACCTCATCGCTCACCTCACCTTCCCGCCCAGCATAGGATCATGCAGGAAACCCGACTCGATGAGATGGTACCGCAACAGTGCCCTTGGGAGGTCGTCCACGGGGAGGCCCTGCAGGAATCCTCCTGTAATAGTTCTCTTCTAGGCGTGCCAACACGCCGGAGAATGTGTTGTGGGAGTCGGCGTCGTCGGACACTTCTTTCATCGTGTACGTGTTCACAAGCCTCAGGTACCTCGCGAAATTGTCCAAGTCGACTTGTGCCTCCATTGCATTAGAAATGGGGCGAAAAGGACCTCTGAGAACATCCAGATTCTTGAGCTTCATGATGCCGTCAAGCGTTATCCACCGCTGCTCGTCAGATTGAAGATGGAATAGTGAATTGGTGAAGAACAGACGTCGCGGAGAGTGCGATATCCCCCGGTAGGTCCATGCTCTAAATTCCCAGGGTGACCATGTCATTTGGTGAGAGAAAGTAGGCATTGCAGACACATGGCTTTTTACCCCAGATTTCATAGGACTGCTGGGGAATAGTCCGCTGTGAGCGGATTGACCGGACGGGCAGATGATTAATGGTGCTTATGGAGCGCGATCTGTATACCCGTTTCTATACTACTATTCTCCTGGTCTATCCACAAGGAGTCCGCCCAGAAGTATTGTCTGTCTAGGTTGCGGGTCATAATCATAGCATTCTCGAGAGTCACAGGGATGGTTAGCAGTAGTGAATCATCCACCCCGTGCCCAACACCAGTTCACCTCCACGTTCAACGTTATCCATTGCCTCGTCTGTCAGGTAGGTTATATGATGAGGCAGCACAAGGGACATGTAGAGAGCAGCCGGAGGAACCGAATAGGATTGAGAGGGGGTATCCTGGTTGTCATCCCGGTCATCTCCTTCATGTCCCACCACATGATAGGGCAATGACTCTCAATCTTGATCAGTTCTTCTAATTGGTTGCACTTCTCGCATAGTGTCGCTTGTGAGGATCCTACGGTGGTAGGTAGAAGGTTGAAAGGAGGGGATGGACGAGTAGACTTGACGTCGAGCGGAAAACATGGCTCCTTGTCCGAGTTTGAGTCCCGGTTTGAGTGTTTTGTCCACTTGAACTGCGACTCTCCTATATACTCAGGACACTTCACGACGTGGCCAGTCTGTCTGCAGAGCAAACAAAGACAGCTCTGAGCAGGAGCTAAAACATTCTTGATGGGGGTCGTGGAATGCATCAGGATACAATCTTCCAGCTCAAGACCAGAATCAACGTCGCGTGGGAGGGATGATCTCGAGGCCGAGTCACTGGCAGCGATCGAGTTTGAACGCTCTGACTCTTGGGGATATTTCTGCACGATGTGGTCAGTGCCTACAAAGCGAACAGAGAGGATTCCGTTCAGAAGTTGAAGCAGGAGCCACCACATTTATCTTGATCGCCTACTTATAGGAGGTTCCTTACCCAAATCCTTCAATGCAACGGGACGATGACTCGCGGTCTTGTTTCGCTTTTCCAGCTGGCTGCACTGCTTATATGAAGCCGTTTGCATGGATCCTGGGGTGGTAGGTGAGGCGTGAAATGGGGGGGGTTGAGGAGGCATGCGCTGGAGGGGCAAGCCTCGACATTCCCTTGGCCCTTGCTTGGACTCATACAGAGAACATTCATCCGCAACGTGGCCGGTCTGGTTACAGAAAACACAGAAACTGTTCCGATAAGAAGCTGAGGGTGGCTCTATGATATCTCTCCTAATCACCCTCCTGGATGATTCCTCGCCCGAATCATTGAACGCGATCCAAGGACGATGTACCACTGATATGGCAGTACTTGCGTAGACCGTGCGATAGTGGGGAAAGAGTGAAGGGGAGGAGATAGATGAGGTTCGACGTTCCGCAGGCCGTTGCCTGGACACGTACAGAGGACATTCCTTCGTGCTGTGGCTACTCTGGCCACAGAACGTACACGAACCATTCCGATAAGCAGCTGAAGCAGGAGCCATGGTATTCCTAATCATCGGCCCCCAGGAACGTTCTTCGTCCAAATCCTTCGACGCGATGGGACGATGACTTGGGGTATTGCTCAGTTCTTCCAAGTAGCTGCTGCGTCGTCCATGTAACGCAGCTCGTGTGGACCCTACTGTGGTAGGGAAAGGGAGGAAAGGAGGGGCGAGCAAGGTCCGACGCCGGGTAGGAGGGGCGGCCCTCGAGGGTTCCACTGCCCGGTGAACACGTTCATGGCAGAACATTGTTCCATGGCGTGGCAGGACTGTCCACAGAACGAACAAAAACAATCCCAGTCTGAAGCTGAAGCGGGATGCGTGCGCTGGAAGGGGAGGAAAAGCTCTGGATGGCACGGGTTAGCTGTGTGATTGATGGATGAGGCAAATGGAGCAGTCCAGCCTTGTCGTCCGTCTTTCTTGTGCAACGTGCCATTAGCGGCGAGAGTGCAATCATGATAAGGGTACCGGTCCCCATTGAACAGTCTACAGACACAGTGCGTAATAGACAAAGTCAAGACATAGGAAGAGAAGAAAATCCGTGTGAATCAATGCAAATGAACCGAGACTTGAAAGAAGAAAAGCCATGGTAAATGACATCTTATCTCATACACCCCCAACACCAACTCTCTGAAGCCCGTACTTTAGAGGGGGCGACGAGCCTTCTCTGTCATGGATGCAACAGGTTGGGTGGCAACACGGGCCTGGAAAAGAGAACCAAAATCAATCATAGAGCTCAAATTCACGTCGAGACCAGCTGACGTTCGCAGTGGTGGTCCCGTAGTTGTAGTTCGCATGACCGAAATGCAAACTCACCTCGTCGTCAGCAAGGCGGATGTATTGCTTCTTGGCACGCGAACGTTTGATGTACTTGGCAAGGGCAAAGACACCGACGAAGAGGATGGCAGCGCAAGCGGCGAAAACGGTCGAGCTGGCACCTTGCTGGGAGCCGATGTGGAGGTATGGGTCGTGGTAGCCAACGCTGCATGCCGCAGCCCACTGCTTCTGAGAAGTGATGGCGTAGTTCTGTGGAGCGAGGCGGTGTCAATGAGTGAAGAGCCAGGAAAATAACAAATGGACCCACCTCGATCCTGTAGATGAACTCGGTGAGAGGGATGTCTGCCTTGTGACCGAAAGCGTGGTAGGTCTGGAAGTTGTCGTTGGAGCCGTTCTTGAACTTGATCCTCAGGAAGTCACGATCCTCAGGGGGAGGTCCACGGAGGAGCTCGAAGGCGAGGGCAGAAGCGTAGTTGGCTGAATGAACGTCGCGTCTCAGTATTGTGGGTCTCTGATAATATATATGCGCGGAGACTTACGGATGGCAGCAATTTCAGGGTTCTCCTTGATGAGCTCGAGCATGTGGAAGAGGGAAATGAAGGGGTGGTAGGAGGTCTCAATCAACAAGAACTGGAGAGGATCGCCGTTGAAAGCAATGCGTTCAAGTGAAGTGAGGATCGAGTGGAGGATAGTGCGACCGGCCACTGAACGCCAGAAATGATCAGTCTCGAATATTAAGAGAGCTGACCAGCTATGAACGACGTACAGTTACCAATGTGGCCAGGTTCTGAAGAGGAAAAGATCGCATTCTCGTGGTAGTCAGCAAAGCCATGGGCCTGGTCGATGAGACTGGGAGGAAGACGGTGCGCGTAGGTCTGGTTGTGGATTAGCTGAGTGTTAACGTAGTCGTAGATGTTCCAAGCGTTCTCCAAAGTCGTGGGGCGGCCGAAGACATAGTCACGAACGGCACCGAAGAAGGGCTTCGCAGCCTTTTCGATCGCTTTGAACCCAGAAGAAGCGTATACGCTCTCAATATGCTCCTCGAAGGCCTGTCAAAACGTGGCAGTGGATCAGTCCATACCCCTTGACCTCGTAGCAAGGACGTGGTAGAACATACCGGGCAGTCAGTCCAGGGCTCGAGGGAGCGGTCGTTTCCAGGCTCAACAGTTTCGATTGGGACGTACTGGTATCCATTAAGAGGAGCAACGACCGTTGTTCCATTTGCAAGAACAATTTTGTTATTGGAGTCGGGGGGGTAAAGACCCTGGAGAAGGGCGATGGCGGAGTCGAAGATCACGGGACCCTCACCGCCAGCCTTGGCGTGGACGTGGAGCTCGTGAGTGTCGACAATATCCGTGCTCATGCCGCTAATGTAGGACGGCGAGGAGCTGGTCAGGTAGACCGAGCGGAGGAAAGATCCGAGCTGGTGAGACTCGGCCTACGAGAGTTAGTGTAGGGAGCGGTCGAGCTAAGAAGGGGAGTCATGCTTACCGCTCCAAGAGGAGTGCTCGCCGTGAAGGCAGGCTTATAGGTCTTGGGATCCTGGTAGTATTCATACCGGTCACCGTTGCGGGCAATAACGAGAACACCGAGGACGTCGGTCAACATGGTCGAGTCGTTTGGTTCAACAGTGACTTGGAATGAGGCAGAAACCAGAGATGCTGATGGAGAGAAGAAACGGGTGGGTTCGAGGTCTTATAGTATGCGTGAGTCGCGGAGAGCGCGTGCATGGCGCGTGGTGAACAGAGCCGAACAGCGTAAGGGTGGGTCTCCATACCTGACTGGAAGCCATTCGGCACGCGTGTCACATTGGGGCCTGAAGCCAGGAAGTCGCGAGGCCGCGTTCCTTCCAAAGGGATCATGCATTGCTTGGTCTGCACAGGCGAACCAGAATGAAAGGATTACTCAAGGTCCGGTCATGGACTGGATACCTGGCTTCTGAAATGGAGATCGTACTTCTTGAATTGGGTTGGCTCGATTGTCGCAAATACATCGACGTTGTGTCGGTCAGACCCGTTAACAAGGTATCTGGGTCGCGCCCCGCATCAGAAGTGTGAGATGGGCACACGCTTGGTGACCACGTGCCTTAACTTGAAGGATAATGAGGACCAAGGCCATGGTGATGATGAAACACGAATTACCGTCAACAGCCTCATTCCCAACACGCGGTAGACGGGCAATTTGAGCCACTCTTCGCGCGGCGTGCGCCTCAGCATGGTTCTCCAGTCTAATGCATGATACTGCTGCGATGAGCGAAGAGTTCCAACCCTGAACTCGACGCACTGGTTGAAATGCGATGGGCAGTGTCGGTGGATAGTTCGAGTCCGACATATGACTGGAC
>JBBPJY010000060.1:31365-42151 GCA_038088975.1 Xerocomus cyaneibrunnescens
GCAATATGGACCAGGTCGTACACATGCTAAAGATCAAGCTTAGTGTAAATCTTGATGCAGCTTGGAACATCTAGGAGGTTGGAGATATGGGGAAGCAGGTAGTGGTCTTTCTTTGTGATCTTGTTGAGTTTGCAGAAGTTGATGCAAAGGCAGAGTGAACCATCCTTCTTGCAGACAAAGAGTATGGAGATAGTGTGAGTGGAGCAGAAATGGCAGATAAAGCCCATCACAAGGTGTTTATTGAGGAACATATGAAGAGCCTCAAGCTCAGAGGCAGAGAGGGAGTAGGTGATGCCTATTGGAGGAGAGGCTCCTTCTTCCAAGTTGATCTTCAAATCAAAATTGTGGTGTGGAGCAAACTGGGAGGCTTTGCTCTTGCTGAATATGTTGTGAAATCATGATATTCTGAAGGAACACCAGAGAGGTTGATCAACTTAGATTTGACAGAGGCAGAGCAGAGGTTGCTGTTCTGGGGGTGGAGTGACAGTGAGAAATATACAGAGCCCTGAAGGTGAGAGGCAAGTGTGAAGGCAGGTGCACTGATGAGTGTGATGGAGGGTGCCTTGTGGTTAGAGAAACACAGTGAATCAGAGGAAGTAGAGTCAGCTGGAGGAACAGGTTCTGGAGGCTGTGGAGTCAAGCTCAGAGGTGCTGGATTGGGTTGCTCAGGTGTTCAGAACAAGATACTGCTCAATTTCCAGTCAATCAATGAATTGTGGTGGGTAAGCCAGTTGTTCCTAGAATAAGCAAACAGGAGCCATCTAGTGGGGTGACAAAAAATGTCATCAGGATGATATCACTGGAGGAAAAACAGACCAAGAGGTCCAGAGCTTGGGTGATTGTGGAGTTCAAAGTTCCATCAAACAGTTGGAGAGAGAGCAGAGGGACAGGATAGGTTGAAAGTCTGTTATTATTGACAAATGTTGTATTTATAAATCAATCAGAAGAGCTGGGGTCTATCAACACAGGAAAAGATGGGATATCATATGAAGGATCAGGGGTCTGAGAGAGCAGACATGTTGAGTTGGATCTCCTGTGGTGCATGGATGGAGTCAATGCAACCTTCATTCTATGCAGAGTCATGGAGGTCATGGCCTATTTTTTTGCCTCAGAAAAGACCTCTGGTTGGGCTTCTGGAGTGTCTTCTTTGGTGAAGCGGCCCTTGGCTGTATGCAAAGTGGACTTTGTGCATTCCTTGGCCTTGTGCCCTGCTTGTCTACAGAACATGCAGAGGTTGTTGTCAAAGCAGCATTTATGCTTGGCTGCTGTGAGCTTTTCATCATTTTTGAGCTTGGACAACAAGTCTGGCTGGGAAGAGGTGGATGCTCTGGAGGTGGTAGAAGTACTGGCAGACTTCCCTTTGGACTCCTTGAAGGAGCCTGAGGAGCCAGTGGTGGAGTCAGGATTTGTTAGATGCCTTGGGGGTGCTTTCAGAGGGTTTTGCCTGGTGGCTAACCTCCAACTTGCATTCCCAGTAGTGGGCATTGATGTCTTGTGTGAGCTGGCAGAGTTTGGAGAGTATGGGAGGTTTGCCAACCTGTGAGATTTCCTCTTTGATGTGATCCAGGAGTCCATTGTAGAAGTGGTATTGGAGTGCACCTTCTCAATATCCTCAGACTTAGGTTGCAATCCTGTTGAATTCAATGACATATTTGTTGATCCTTTGACCATCCCTCATTGTCAGGTGGTCAAGTTGGTGCTCTGCATCTCTGACCAGATCATGTGGTCCAAAGTTCATCTGTAACTCCAGAATGAACTCCTTGTAGCTGTCCATCCAGTTGGGAAGGAGGTCTAGGTCTTGCACCTGGAGGAGGTCTAGCTTAAACCATTCCAGTGCCATGCCCTTGAGGTATGAATAGGCAAATGTGACCTTGCTATGGTTGAAGGCAAAGGCCTTGGGATGATCTTGAAAGTTCAGCTCATATTGGACAAGGAAAACCCAGAGTTTGTAGGGGTCTGTCCCATCAAACTGATCCAGTCCTCAGACTTTGGTCTGTTGCAAGGACTCAGAGGACTTCTTTGATGAACAGGTGAGTATCTTGATAGCACTGGCCAGGTTTGCAAGCATATCTTGTGGGATGTGTTCTTCATCATCTTCCAGAATGAAGTTGTCGTCTGCAATATTGGAGCTGTCAGAGGGGTTGTTGTCAGGCTCACCCAGATGTCCAGGGTTGCCTTCATTGCTGGGGGTGTGAAAGTTGATGGAGAGCTCATTGCCATTGTCCATCAGCTCCTTGATGTGTATACCAGGAGTAGGGGATTACAAACAGGGGTGCAACTGTGGTATGGATGTGGCATTTGTCATATTCTGGACTCACAAGTCCACCTCCAGTCCTTCTGGACCAACTCCACTATGACCTCTGGTCTGTTCTCCTGTTTCTCTCCTAGATACACTACTTGGACCTTGACCTTTAGTAAACTATTACAGTGGGTCAAAAAACTGTCCCAATATTTGCATGTTTTGCACTAAATGCAATGTCTGTCAATAACACCTAACTAATATTCTAAACTGTAAGTGTATGAAATGGAGTGTTTGCTCCTGGCTTTCTATTAGTCCAAGAATCAAAGCATTTTGTTATGTTTTGATGAAATGGCAGCCATATTGAAATGACAACTCATTGGGACAGTTTTTTGACTTTGTACAGCATATGATATTTAGTACTTGGTATGACCTTCCTTGGCCTTGATAACTGCTTGAATCATTCTAGGCATGCTTTTTATCTATTCCTGACACTCCTCCACAGAAATCCTTCCCCCCTCTACCACAACACTATTCCATAATTCATAAACCCCTATAAGCATCCTTTTATAACCTGAAAGGTGTCTTTTTAGGTGACTTCAGGTGTGTTCAATGGAATTGAAGTGTGAAGACTGAGCAGGCCAATCCAGAAGCTTGGTATCTTGCTCCTCAAACCAGATTTGAGCTCTTCTAAAGGTATGCTCAGGATTATTATCCTGCTCAAAAATAATTGCATTTGCAAGAATTTTAGAATTCTCCATGTTCTGTAACAATCCTTCCTTTAGAAATGCCACATACTATTCAGCATCTGTCCTTCCCTCAACCTCACCCAAACCCCCACACCATTCAGCTTTATACCATGAGTGATCCTTTTCCAAACTTGATAATATCTTTGATTTGTTTGAAAGTTATTCCCTCTTCTTTTTTTTTCTACACATATTATGATGACCATTTGACCCAATCCTATTAATTTTAGTCTCATCTAACCAAATAATCCTCTTCCAGTTCTCCATAGTCCAATGCTGGTACTTTAGAGCAAAAGCCAACCTTCTTTTTCTATGGTCAGTAGAGAGAATAGGTTTTTTTTCTTTATTACAGCCTTTAGAGAGGCTTTCTTAAGGGTATTCCTGACTATTTGTGGGAAGACAGGAGTGCTGACAATAGAATTGATGAAGTGAGTGGCCTGAACTGCATTATTGGCCTTTCCAGGAAGAATTTGCTAAACAATAGTATGCTTGTTGGTGGAAAAAAGTTTTGAAGAATGACCACCATGATGGTTTTTCTTCTCTGATTGGATTTTCTGAAGAACCCTAGCTGCAGTTGACTTTCCTAGGCCAGTTAGGAATGCAATTTTCCTGCAGAAAAGATCTAGGAAAGCAAGAGAGATGATGTTGTCTCTTTAGGCAGCAAAAAGGTGTTTTATGATGAATTGATTTGTAATGGCAAGGTTTATATATGCTGTAGACTAGTCAATGATGTAAGAGTGACATAATATTTACTTACATAAGGTATATAATCATTTTACAGCTCTCCAGGGTTCAATATATGTAATGAGAATTCAAAATCAAAAAACTGTTCCAATGGGTTGTCATTTTAATAAGGCTGCCATTTCATCATAACATAACCATATGCTTTGATTCTTGGACTGATAGAAAGCCAGGAGCAAGCACTCCATTTCATACACTTACGGTTTAGAATAATAATTAG
Source organism: Xerocomus cyaneibrunnescens (assembly GCA_038088975.1). Taxonomy (NCBI): domain Eukaryota; kingdom Fungi; phylum Basidiomycota; class Agaricomycetes; order Boletales; family Boletaceae; genus Xerocomus; species Xerocomus cyaneibrunnescens. The sequence continues at coordinate 35,312 of JBBPJY010000060.1, forward strand.
GTATTATCGACAGATATTGCAATTAGTGCAAAACATGCAAACATTGGGACAGTTTTTTGACCCACTGTATGACTCTCTCCTTGTTCTAACTCTGTTACTCATCTTCTTATGTTTCATTCTTTGCTTACTCAGAACTCCATTACCAATCAGCACAGCTCCAAGGCTGCACTCCAGTATTACTCAGCTTCTGACATTTTGGTACATAGTTCTTTTCAACTTCAGACTTAGTCATCTGATTTCCCTCTATATATAAACTCTGTGGATTCTGCTCTGTATTTCCTTAGTTCAAATATCAACATAACTTGACATTTTCTCCTTTCAACCTCAGCTCTTTAAGTCACTACATGACTACTCTGACCACCCTTTGTCCTCTGACCCTCTGTCCACAAATTTGGGACAACTGAATCCCTTGCAAGGGTGCACCACATAAGGTGAAGCCAAGTCCTGTCTGACCCCCTTACAACTCCACTTCCTCAGAGTTCCTTTGGAGTTCATCCAACCATAGTTTAACAGTATATTCAAACTCCCTCTTGCAACAAATTTCCCATGACCACTTGCATTACTCAATTGCACACCAGAGCAATCACAAATCCTGCTGCCTCCCCCTATTACACCCCTCTCAATACCTTCAGCAGCAACCACTGAGGCCCTGACATCACTGACCAGTTCCACAGCTTCTCTGCCCAATGGAATGGCACATCCATACCACAGTTGCATGCCTGTCCACAATCCCCTACTCCAGTGAGCACATTGAGGAGCTGACAGACAATGGCAATGAACTCCCCCTCAAATTGCACACCCCCAGCAATGAAGGCAACCCCAGACATCCGGGTGAGGCTGACAATGACCCCTCCAACAACTCTGATATTCCAGAAGACAACTTCATTCCAAAAGACAATGAAGAACACATTCTGTAAGATATGCTTGCCAACCTGGCCAGTGCTATTCAGGTACTTGCCTGTTCATCAAAGAAGTCCTCTGAACCCTCATAAAGGACCAAAGTCTGAGAACTGGACCAGTTTGATAGGATAGACCCCCTCAAACTCTGGATCTTCCTTGTCCAATGTGAGCTAAACTTCCAAGATTGCCCCAATGCCTTTGCCTCTGACCAAAGTAAGGTCATGTTCACCCAGTCATACCTTGAGGATATGGCACTGAAATGGTTCAAGCCAGACCTCCTTCAGATACAAGACCCAGACCTCCATCCCAACTGGATGAACAGCTACAAGAAGTTCATGCTGGAGTTACAGATGAACTTTGGCCTGCATGATCCAGTTGGAGATGCAGAGCACCAACTTGACCACCTGACAATGAAGGATGGTCAAAGGATTAACAAATATTGAATTCAACAGAATCATGACCCAAGTCCAGGGATACAGAGAAGGTGCCTCTGGCATCACTTCTACAATTGTCTTCCAGACCACATCAAGGACAAAATCTCATGGATTGGACACTCTCTGAACTCTGCCAGCTTGCACAAGGCATCAACACCTGCTACTGGGAATCCAAGTTGGAGGTTAGCCACCAGGTGAAACCCTCTGGCAGCACCTCCAAGGTGTCTGATAAATTCTCCAACTCTACTACTGGCACCTCCAGCTCCTTCAAGGAGTCTAAAGGGAAGTCTGTTGGTACTTCCACCACTTCTGGAGCATCCACTTCCTCATAGCCAGACTTCTCATTCAAGCTCAGAAAGGATGGAAAGTTTACAGCAGCCAAGTGTAAATGCTGCTTTGACAACAATCTGTGCATGTTCTGTGGACAAGCAAGACACAAGGCAAAGAAATAAACAAAGTCCACCTTATGCACTGCTAAAGGCCACACAGTCAAGTCTGACACTCTGGAAGCCAAACCAAAGGCCTTCTCTGAGGCAAAAAAATAGGCTGTGACCTCTGTGACTCTGCACAATACAAAGATTGCATTGACTCCACTCATGCACCCCAGGAGATCTGACTCAACATGTCTGCTCTCTCAGACCCCTGATCCCTCATGTCCTCTCTCTGCCTGTTTGATGGAACCTCAAACTCCATGATAACTCAAGCTCTGGACCTTTTGGTCTGCTTCCCCTCCAGTGATATCACTTCGATGACATTCTATATCACCCTGCTAGATGGCTTCTGTTCACTTGTTCTAGGACACAACTGGCTCATCCACCACAATCTGTTGATTGATTATGTATCAAGCAGTATCTCATTCTGAACACCCAAGCAGCCCAGTCCAGCACCTCCAAGCTTGACTCTGCAGCCTCCAAAACCCATTCCTCCAGCTGACTCTGCCTCCTCTGATTCACCATGATTCTCTGACCACAAGGCATCTTCCATTGTGCTCATCAGTGCACCCACCTTCACACTTGCCTGTCACCTCCAGGGCTCCATACAGTTCTCACTATCACTCTGCCCCTGGAACAGCAATCTCCACTCCACCTCCATCAAACCTAACCTAGTTGATCTCTCTGGTGTTCCCCTGAAATATCATGACTTCACAGATGTATTCAGTAAGAGCAAAGCCTCCCAGCTTGCTCTGCACTATGATTTCAATCTGAAGATCAACTTGGAAAAAGGAGCCTCCCCTCCAATAGGCACTACCTACTCCCTCTCCACTTCTGAGCTTGAGGCTCTCTGTATGTTCCTCAACAAACACCTCACCATGGGCTTTATCCACCCTTTCTCCTCTGCTCACACTGCCCCAGTACTCTTTGTTTGCAAGAAGGATGGTTCACTTCACCTTTGTGTAGACTTCTATGAACTCAACAAGATCATGAAAAAAGACTGCTACCCACTTTCCCAAATCTCCAACCTTCTAGATGTTCCAAGCTGCACCAAGATTTACACCAAGCTCAATCTTCAGCATGCATACCACCTGGTTTGCATCACCACTGGAGATGAGTGGAATACATCTGTCTAGATGTGCTATGGATGGCTCATCATGCCATTCAGTCTCACCAATGCCCCTTTGGCATTTCAGTGGTTTATCTTCACAGATCTCCTCAACATCTCCATCATCATCTACTTCAATGATATTTTAATCTTCTCTGAAGACCACACAAAGCACAAAGAGCATGTTCAGGAGATACTCTGGCAACTCCAAAAACACAAACTTTATGCCAAGCCTGAGAAGTGTAAATTTCATACTGACTCTCCCCTACTGGACTCTCCATGTCTTCCAAGAAGGTAAAGGCTGTCATTGATTGGCCTGAAAGTCAAAAAGTCCAAGAAATTCAGTCCTTCCTTGGTTTTGCTAACTTCTACAAGCATTTCATTGCTGGTTACTCCAGACTTGTCATTCTGCTCACCCACCTCACTCACAAAGGCATTTCATGGAATTTCAATAATTCCTGTCACTCTGCCTTCCAGCACCTCAAGGACACTTTCACCTCTGCTTTAATCCTCACCCACTGGGTCCCTGATGCCCCACAAATCATTGAGACAGATGCCTTTGATTATGCTATTGCTGGCATCCTCTCCATCCACTGCATGGATGATGACATTCACCTAATCACATTTTTCTTCCACACTCTTTCCTCTCCAGAACTCAATTATGACACCCACAACAAGGAACTGCTCACCATTTTTGAGTCCTTCCAGACTTGACAGCACTACCTTGAGGGCTCTGGAACTCCAATCAACATAGTTACTGACCACAAGAACTTGGAATACTTTGCCACTACAAAACTCCTAACATGGCATCGAGCCTGGTGGTTGGAGTTCCTCTCACAGTTTGATATGGTCATCCATTTCTGCCCTGGACACTTAGGGGCCAAGCCTGATTCCCTCACTAGATGATGGGATGTCTATCCAAAAGAGGGGGATAAGGACTATGCTTGTATTAACCCTCAAAACCTCCAACCCATTTTCATGCAAGAGCAGCTTGCATTGTTCCTAAGGGCAACAATACTCACAACTCTGGTCCTCCAGGCCAGCACATTGAGTTCCTCCACAATGACATCCTATCTGTTCTTTCCTCTGACACTCTCACAGCTATCCACATGTCCAACTCTGAACCTTCTGATTCCTGCTGGACCATAGACTCCAAACACCTAGATGATCATATCTACATTTCTAATGTAGACAATCTCCATCTCCAAGTTCTCTGAACCATCTGCTCTCTGGTCACTTTGGACAAAATCAGACATTGGAACTCATTCACCACAAATACACCTGGCCAGGCATCCAGACATTTGTCAAAGAGTATGTCTCCTCCTGCACAGCCTACACCTGCACCAAGGTCCCCAGACACAAGCCCTATGGGCTCCTGAAACAGCTTCTGATTCCCAAAAAGTTATGGAATTCAATCTCCATGGACTTCATTGAACAGCTTCCTCTGTCCTCCAGACATACTGCCATCCTAGTCATCATGGACAGACTGTCCAAGCAATACATCTTCATTCTGACAAACAACAAGATAATGTCCCTGGAGTTAGCCAAACTCTTCCTCCCCCATGTCTTTTCCAAACATGAAGTCTCCTCACATATCACCACTGATTGAGGCTTGGAATTCATCTCCCACTTCTTTCACTCCCTTGGAAAAGTGCTTGACATCTGGCTCCACTTCACCTCCAGCTACAATCTGGAGAATGACAGTCAAACCAAGTGAATAAACCAAACCCTGAAACAGTACCTTCAGATTTATTGTAACTACCAACAGGACAACTGGTCTGAACTCTTGCCCCTCACAGAGTTTGCATACAACAATGCTCTGAATGCTACAACAGGCATTCTCCATTTTTCACTAATAAAGGTTATCATACAAACATCTCCATCCACCTTGAGCATGACCTCACCTTTGCCCAAGCCCACAAATACTCTGTTGACCTGGACTCCCTCCACTCCTTCCTTCATGAAGAGATCTTTGCTGTCCAGCAAGGATATCAAGGACCTGTGGATGCCAAGCAAACTCTGGCACTGGACTTCAAGGTCAGTGACCAAGTTTTCATCAAGGCAAAGTACTTCTGCTCTATCCAACCATCCAAGAAACTCTCTGAGAAGAACTTAGGCCCTTATGAGATCATCATGCAGGCAGGTCTCTTTCCTTTACTCTCTGGCTTCTGGAAAACATGAAGTCTGTACATCCAGTCTTCCATGTCTCCCAGCTGGAACCTGCTATTCTGAATGCAATTCCAAACTGTGTTCAACTGCCCCTGCCTCCAGTCAAGATGAATAGTGGACCAGAATACGAAATCTCTGAAATTGTAGATTTCAAGTTTGACCAAAAACAAAGGAACTGCAAGCTCCTGTACCTAGTCTACTGGTCAGGATACAAAGAAACTGACAAAGAAACTTTGTGGCTACTCACAACAGAGCTGGGCCATGCATCAGAGCTCATATTGGACTTTTATCTCTGGTATCCAGAAAAACCCAGACCTCACTCATGATTCCAGCATAATGATTGCAATTTCAAGGGAAAATAAATCTATACTACATTCCCCCCTCTGATCTTCTCTGGCCCCTTTGCTCTGGTATTCTTGTTCCCCTTTGTTCTCCCTCCTCTTCCTCTTCCCCCTCTACATCCTCCTCATCATCCTCTGACCACTTCCCTCCACTCTCCTCACCTTTGTTCTCCATGTACACCCCCACTACCTTTATGTTTCAAAGGTCATTGTCATTGTCATCATTATCATTGGCATTCTCCACCAAATGCACATCTTTCCAGTTGTTGATGTTGCTGAGGTTGGACATGATGGTTTGTAACTAAGGAGTTAACCTGCAGTCCACCCAGACTTTATACTGCACAGGTAATTGCATTCTGCCCTAACTCCAACAAATCAACAGTGTTATGTGACCCTCAAAGGCCTTCAGGGATTCAGGCCTAAAAGGAGGATACTGTCATATCCTGGACTCACAAGTCCACCTCCAGTCTGTTCTCCTGTTTCTCTCCAAGATACACTACTTGGACCTTGACCTTTAGTAAACTATTATGACTCTCCCCTTGCTCTAACTCTGTTACTCATCTTCTTATGTTTCATTCTTTGCTTACTCAGAACTCTGTTATCAATCAGCACAGCTCCAAGGCTGCACTCCAGTATTACTCAGCTTCTGACATTCTGGTACATAGTTCTTTCCAACTCCAGACTTAGTCATCTGATTCCCCTCCATATATAAACTCCATGGATTCTGCTCTGTATTTCCTTAGTTCAAATATCAACATAACTTGATGTTCTCTCCTTTTGACCTCAGTTCTCTAAGTCACTGCATAACTACTCTGACCACCCTCCAACCTCCAACCCTCTGTTTGCAAATTTGGGACAACTAAATCCCTTGCAAGGGCACACTACATAAGGTGAAGCCAAGTCTCATCTGACCCCCTTACAACTCCACTTCCTTGGAGTTCCTCCAGAGTTCATCCAACCATAGTTTAACAGCATTCCAGCAAGCAAAAAAGCTGTGGAACTGGTTGACAATGTCAGGACCTTGGCAGTTGCTTCCAAAGGTATTGAGAGGGTTGTAACAGGGGAAGGCTAGAGCATTGGTGATTGCTCTGGTAGGCAATCAAGTGACATGGGTAGTCATAGGAAATCCATTGCAAGAGGGAGTTCAAATATACTGTTAAACTATGGTCAGACAAACTCTGAGGAACTCCAAAGAAGCAGAGTTGTGAGGAGGTTGGATAGGACTTTGGCTTCACTGTATGTGGTGCACCCTTGCAAGAGATTCAGTGTCCTGAATTTGTGGACAAAGGGTCAGAGGTCAGAGGGTTGTTAGGGTAGTCATGCAGCAACTTAGAGGGCTGAGGTCAAAATGGAGAGAACATCAAGTTATGTTGATATTCAAACTGAGGAATACAAGGCAGAAATCTACAGAGTTTATATATGGAGGAGAAATCAGATTACTAAGTCTGGAGTTGGAA
>JBBPJY010000062.1:7396-28246 GCA_038088975.1 Xerocomus cyaneibrunnescens
GTGGTTTGAGATGGGGTTGAGAGTTGGACGTAGGACGTCGAAAGTGGGTTGTGAGGCTTTGCTCCGGAAGAGGGACTAAAAAGGAGAGGGGAATCGTGAAGGCGTAGACAAGCGACGCGGGTGGTATCAGCTTGTCTACCTGAAGGTGTCCCCCGAACCTTAGCAATGTCAGGTAGCGTCAGTCCCACTTTGTATCACCAGGATATACACAAACCCTCCACAACAAAAGAGGACGCACCTACAGACGACTCCTCATGTCGAATGTTGATGCAGTCCATCCTAGTGATGCCGATCGTGATTAAAGATGTGTCGGACGACATACAATGCCAAAGCCTGGTAAAACGGACTCCGTGTTTGTCCCCATTTCTGCGCCAGTGATTTCGATTCCTGCGAGATATTCTGAGTTGGAGGTCGAGAGATCACGCACAACAAGAATCGTAGCATAAGGACCGTCCTGGTGTCTCAGCCGAAGCACGCCGATCAGAAGGATGGTGTTCAATACCTTGATACTTGAGCATGACAAATAGTGGTATTGCCGACGAGGAACATGGGCAACGTAGGCGGCGAACAAGAGTAACAACAATTTACTGACACCCTCGGGAATGATAGTGAGATGCAATGGGAGTGTGACGAATCGCGTACCATTAGCATCATCGAAGCAAACAACAGAGCATCCAATGGAAGCTCATCGGTGTTTGATGAAAATGACAATGGGATTCTATTCGTTAGCAGCTGGTGTGGAAATTCTGCATAACCACGGACGTCCAACGGCCCGGAATAACTTGGGCTCGCACCTCGCATCAACACGTGAATCTTACCGATCTTCGAGCCAGCAGTGCGGGACTCTCGAGCTTTGCGTCGCATATTCGTTTGCAATGGCGCACAAACGGTGTACTAGGACCCGTGCGAACCGTATCGAACTCCTTGAAAGCTCTAGGATGGAATCGCCCTGCTCATGTTCACCTCCTGTCTGTTCACCCTCCTCCCGTGTTTCTCGGTTTCTGTGCCGTCGACAAAGACCCGTGTGCATTGAGTGATACACTCGAAGTTCTGCGGGCAACTCCTTCTGTATCTTCACAGTAGAACAAGAGCTTTGGGTTGTCAAACGGAGACCGGGAGACCTGCGCACGGGGCGTGAAGCGGGTGATAATAGACTAGCATGGAAACAACGAGCTGTTCCCAAGTACAGCGTTGGCCATGGTCTCACCTACGTCAATCTCATAGCACACGTCTCCGGATCCGACACCTGCTCTTGTTGGAGCGGGGAGTGGACGAGAACTAGATGAGAGTCCATGACCACCAAGGCCGAGATCGTGCCTATGGATACTCTGTTTACGTTTTATTGGACCCCTACAGGCTACGATTCGCTCCGACTGAAGTTCGAAGATTCTGTTGACAGGAGAAATTCGTGGGCCGTATTCAACCGCAGAGCCGCCAAGGACAGCATTACGGCCTAGGTGCACGAACGCTACGCTTTGCAGGATGTCTTCTTGGGGAAACTTGTGGACGATGTTATCATGCATGGGGCCCATCTTGCGGATGAGAGAACAGACAAATATGTGCGCGTTTGATCACCTATACACTCATCTCATTGGAAGCTGTTACGTAATTGAATGTCAGTCTGTATACAGCTCATCATAAGTCTCAACTCGACGCCAGTGACCAAGTACCATCTATACATTCGCGTAACTATAGCAAAAACAATGGCTTTAAATAAATACAGACATGAATATATCTTTACGGGGATGAAACATCACTCTGAGTGAAATAATCACAGCAAATAGAAGAAAGGTGATGAGAGAACCTAATCGGAAGGTTTAATAGGTACTAAACCAGGTTGTTTATCTATGTAGGCAGCGGCTTTTATCAGGAACATGTAATCTGTTCCGTCACCCTATCAGATTGTCAGCAAGGCAATACAGCCAGGAACCGCTCACTCACAATGAAGTTGTGAGGGAATCCAACGTCAAATGGTACAATGCTCTCCAAGAACTTGATGTGTTCAGGCGTGAGGGTGATTCTAAGCGCGTCGATGTTCGCCTCGAGATATTCCACCTTGTGGCCACCGACGATAGGAAAGACGTAAGGCGCTTTTTGCATGAGATACGCGATAGCGACAGCCGTGATGTGTGGAGTGCCCACTTCCTTTGCTACCTTTTCGAGTGCATGACTCATCTCCCTTTCCAATGGAGTGCGCTCCCAGTCATAGGTACGGCCTTCATCGCCCGTTTGGCGCCTACGCTCTGCCTCGGCATCAGTGCGAAGCTTCCCTTTGGCGAGGACATTCCACGGAGCCAAGGCCATGCCTACGTACGTAGTTGAGCATATCAAGATAAGCCCGTCTGTTATGAGAACAAACCTTCCATGCGTGCCATCGGGATAATATCTCGTTCGAAATCCCGTGACAAGACGTTCCATGCACCCTGATAGATAACGAACGGAGTTTTGCCGTGATCACGAGCATATTGGTTACACTTGGATACGATCCATGCAGGGGCATCCGAAATACCCTGGTTGAGGGAACGGAGGTGAGCGGAAAATGATACCGCTGATGCTTTGACCTCACCAAGTAAAGAACCTTCCCTTGTTGAACCAGAGTATGGAGTCCATTCATGACTTCCTCGACGCTGGTGGTGAAATCCCAGAAATGAACATACAGGATATCGATATACGACGTTCTCAGCTTTTTCAGACTGGCGTCGACGCTAATGCGCAAGGACTTGACATTATTGCCCATGTAATGAACTTTTTGCTGGATCGTATTGTCAGCCTGAACATAATTGAAGCTATACTGTAATCGTCGTGAGAAATGACAGACGCGTCCCCTGAGGAGTCGTGCGACAGTACTACCTTCGTGGCAATGACAAGCTGGTCGCGTACTCCGCGTTGTTCGACCCATTCACCGATGAGTGCCTCGGAGGTTTGGTCCTGACTGATACAAACGCCTCAGCGGAGCGAGGTAAGTTGCTCGTCACCAACACTTACTACAAATTCGCGGTGTCAATGAAATTGCCGCCAATGTTATAGTAAGCATCTAAAAACTTGAACGAGGTTTCCTTGTTCATGTCTGGGTCTGCTCCTTCCCTCATATTGCCGATACTCATCCCCCCGAGCTGCAGAGGGGAGACATGAATACCGGCAGAAGGTGCCAAGACACGATAACGGGCAAGAGGGTTCTGTGGTTTCTCGACGGGTGCAAAGTAAGACTCCATGCAGATCGTGCGTATACAATCCAACTGAGGGAATAAGTGCAGATTCAAGTAGGAGAGGTATGGGTTTATATGCACTCTGAAAATACATCTCGTCAGATGGTATTGGCCAAGAGGTGATGGAACTCCTCATGTGCCGAACAGCGACGGGGGACTACAACCTCGAGGACGCGTACGCGCAAAGGCATGCTTACCGAGAGGCAACAAACTCGGTATATGGTGACTGAAGTTCCATCTCCGTCTGCTTTTACTTCACGCTTGGCATAACCGCTGTCAGATCGAAATAGTAGCCGATGATCTGAACCAGCGTACCCAATCCACGTTGGCCCAGGCTGGGTCATAATCGACAAAACTAAAGCACACTAGGTGGTGAAACACAGTACCTGTTTCATGGTAAGTTCTGGCTGCCAGCTTAATGCGCCATTAGACTCTCACAAGCGGACGTAACTTCGACTTTTATCTTTTCGATAATCAAGTCCTTTTCACGATATGTTGACATCGACTGGTGAGTGCACAGGTTCGCTGTCACCAAACCTGTGGTGGGTCTATCGCCAATCACCGTTCTGAATCGCTTAGTGACCCCGTTGGACCCCCTTTCCTGTTTTGGGCAACAACACCTACAATATTACCTATGTCAGGAAGCTCGCAGCGCGTTTCGCGTCGATCGCCTGCCACTCCTTTCGCCTCAGCACGTAGGCCGCCTTCAGATGAGTCAACGATGCTGACCTTTATTGTTTACAGGTGTGATCTGACCTTTTGTAGTATACAGGGGGCTTACCCGATGCCGCTGATCGTTCTCACTCAGGGCCTAACGCTGGCCCTGGTGGTATCTGCAAGGGCTGAGCTGGGCTGAGCCGCATTGAATGAGGTCCCCGCTATTCCAGACCCTTTAGTGTGTCGAAAAAATGGTGTGTACAATGCCCGACAATCAGTATTTGTAGTTTTTTTTTTGTCTTGGAGCTCAACCCCGCCTTGTCGGATGGAGGACAATGGAATGATCGAAACACCTCAATACTAGCCGTGCAACTCGTGCGGTGAGTCATTGATACAACACCCTCTTACTCAATTCGGAATGTACAACAATCAAGAATCACTTCAGTCTGTGGTCTGACGAAATCCACCTGAACTATGACGCCAGCAATGGGTTCGTTTGCGATGCAAATGGTGTTCGGATTGAAAATATTTCGTTCTTTCAACTCGGTGGTTTGTTCGGGTGCATAGATTTCTGGATTATAATAATTTCATATCGATTTAGAGCTCCAGTTGATTCTCTTCTGCTCGAATTTCGCCAACAGAAAGCTGTCGATTATCTTGGACCTAGACATTGGGGAATAAACAATCAGATGCCCGCCAGATTGGTTGTTCCACAAAATGAATACTCATGTGCACTTACCTATCATATGTCGGAATTGACATTGGCCATGGGGGTCATGGCACCATGCGGTGTGAAAACGGGCCGTAAGTTCGGCACTCGGGCAGCTCATTTCCTGTGGCAGGTGAATGATCTCAAAGCACGCAGCGGTACTTACTCTCGATGGAATTAAGAAGACGATCAAGAAGTTCGTTCGCAATTCGGAGATAGGCTGAATCAGAGATATGCCCATCCAATCGAACTAGTAATGACACTCTCCTCCGACAGTATCATCCAATGGCAGACTTTACACCTACCCGCAGTCTATTGAACCCCAGATTCGAGGGTTATAAGCTCCTTCTCCTCGATCAGGACGATACAGTCCGTCGTTACGTTCTCCCATACAAGACTACTCAAGCCTCCTCTCACGGAAAGTCTCCTCTCACATTCCAGGAAGTACAAAGCCGGATTACCCATAATCACTTTGTGCCATCCCCGATCAAGGGGAGAGGTATATATGTCGACAAAAATCACCAAGTGATCGTCGTTGGCGTCAGAGATGTGAGACATTGCCCATTAATTCGTGATGTTACTTATGCCACAACCATACCATCTGAGTAGGCCACGGCAGATCCCTCCTTCACCGTTGTGTATGAGCTCCCCACTCCTGTTGCTGCTCCGCAAGTCGATCTAATACATCCAGAGTATCCTTCCGCTGCCTTTCTCGACGAAACTACCGTCTTTATCGGCGATGGACGGGGAAGTTTATACGTTCTTGACATTCCCATTTCCAGTCCTGCCACTCTTCTTGCAAACTTCGAACTGGTAGACAAGGATGGCGTCGTGCCAGGGTTCACCATCCCATTTCGGGTGCACAATGTCATCAGAACCTCCGACACTATCGCTGTTGCATTGTTATCTTCCAGACACTATGGTACGACCTCTGACACATCAGCATACCCTATGAAGTATCATGAATTTGATGTATGGGCTGCTCGCTTCACCCTTCCTCTCGAAACGCAGCTGGAATATCCAGCCCTTGACATCGTGTGGCGCAGGCGTGGCGAAGATGTCCCTGTGCTCATGACATATCACCGCGCTAGAAATGCATACTTTCTTCTCGGAAGCTCACCCTATCGCAAAACTAGCGATCCGCACGCACCTCACTACGAGCCATCCCCCGATGAGATAGCCTCAATCCCACGGCCAGAATGTCTGGATACCGAGGGCCCGCCTCAGCCTACTCAACCTTACCCTTACTCCTGGACCCAAACATCGGACGTTGTCACCGTCGCTTTCCCGCTCCCCTCCACCACCCCAACATCGCAGATCAGGGTTACTTTTTTGCCAAAGACACTGACTGTGCACGTCACGACATCTTCCGGCGTTGATGGTCTTGCCATTCCCCGCTACTCTGCAAAACAGCTTTGGGACGGTATCCGCCCTTCAACGAGCTTCTGGTCATGGGACAGCGAGGGCGAACACGAGTTTGGTATCCTCTCGGTCCATCTAGATAAACAGAACGAAGGCACCAAGTGGTCCCACGTCTTCGCCGCTTCCGGTACTGCGAGTGCCGAAGCAGACGACGTGGACGTCCCAGAGACCCTGGACCCCTCAGAACTCTACGCCATCCGCGAAACACTGGAGAAGTACACCGCGGCATTGAAAGAAGGAGAAGATGCCAGTGGTCTGGGTCTCGGACGCGGACTGCCCACGCTCGCGCAGGGTGAGATGGACGAGGAAGTCGATTCCTCCGTGGGAAAGCACGCGTTCGCGACGTGGGTCGGCGAGGGCGGGTCGTCTCCCGTGTGGTCCACTAGCCTACAGGATTCCGGATTTAACGTCCTTTCAACGCCGCTCCCGGGCACCGAGACGGAGCCTTTGAGTCTGGTGATCAAAAACGGACTGGACGGCACGCGGCATGTGCTCTCTGATGATCCAGCTCGCTTGCCCGAGTGGAAACACGTAAACACGTTCTCTGCGCTTGCCTTTGTCTTGGCGTCGAAACGTGACACCCGGTTCACGTATCATGCATCCAACATGATCTTTGCTTTCGAAAATGGGTCGCAAGATCGAGGAGGCAATGTTTACGTATACCGCAGTTCCAGTCCAAAAGAGTTGTGGGCCAAACAGAGCGTGCTGACTGTTGGACAGGGCGACGCTGGTTCCCTTCTGGGAGTTGGCGCCTTCACCTCGGGTAGTGAGACTGGAAACATAATCATATGCCTTTGCGAGAACGAGCTTGTTATCCTGCGCAATGTTCGCTAAGCCAGCGGAGGAGCTTCGGTAGTTTTCATGGGGCTATATATGAACCGCTAGTACAGTATAAGATGTATGTTATCGAGGTTTGGAACCCCAGAATGAAGGGAATCGTGACCATCATGAGGGTAATCATGAACGATCATTGGCTACAGATGCTACAACTGAAGCTAGAAAGACTTAGAAATCGGTTGGTGATGACAGCAATGGTTACAAAACCAAATAGATATTGAGACAGCGCACTGGGACCCAAAGTATGAAATGACTAATGAGACCAGGCGCGACCGTAAAGGAAGAATATCAGATGATAGGGGTGGAGAATAAGAGTGCTGGAGGCGCAGCAAAGTCATGCAACCAGAGGATCCTCATTGGTATCCATAAGTCCTTCAGCTTTGATGACCGGGTCAGGGTCGTCTCCCAACGATTGCGATTGCAGCTGTTGGACCAGTGTAACGTCACCGTTCAACCTGTGCTGCAGAACGGAAGATGCTTCAGATGATAGCGATTGATCTGGATGGAAAATTGAATCTGCTGGAGGCTCGAGCACGTCGCCATTGATTTGGCTAAACGGGCCATCAACGTCTTCATCGTCAATCTCCACCAGCCGCGAGTCAGGATCAATGCTTCCACCCAACTCGTCGAGCCCATCCTTCATGTCCTTTTCGTATGCGGCCAAGCGATCTCGCAGGGACGCAGCGGGGTCTACTGGCCGTCCAAGACCAAAGGTGTCACCGAAGAATGACCGGCCAGCATCTGTCTCCATCTCATCACCACTATCGTCGTCATCATCTGCAGCGGCGAACATCAGCCGAGTGCCACTGTCAGTCACTATCCCAGTACTTGGACTGAAGGAAATTCCACCCGTGCCCCCCAAGACGCGAGCAAAACCGGAAAATGCGGCGGATCCGAGAAATGCGGGTGGGGCATTGAAATCTTCACCTCGTTGACCCCGTAGCCGCTCGCGTTCCTCTTGAGCCTCTCGTCGCGCCTTGTACGCCATGATGCGGGCAGATGAATAGATCTGTGGAATGGTGTCGGGTGTATGAAAGCCATAGCCACTTTTTACGCGATCAGTGATCCAATCGTACCACTCTTTCTTCGTCTTGCCGTGGAGGATCGCAATGATGAGGACTGTCATATTGTCGCAACCGATACCAGTCCCTGATGATGTATCGGGAGCAAGACAATACTCGCACATCTCTTCGCTTATTTCACTGAGTTCCTTCCCCTCGGAGACTTTGAGCCGGATGAAATCAACGACTTGTTGAGAGGTCAGACAATCCCAGATACCTGCCGGGACGAAATGAACATGAGTGTGTCACGGAAGACACGTGGAAGGGACAAACCGTCACAAGCTAACACGAGGAACTCGTCCTCAGCCGTGATTTCATGTGCGGTGACGTCAGGATCGGATGTGATGACCTGCTTCTGGGGAATCAAGGAGTAGTTTTTCTTGAACTCGAAATCGCCCAGTGCTCTTGACAAGGCAAGATTTCCTTGAGATGGCCTGCATAAGTTCAATGGTTGAGCAAGACTCAAGAAACCACACCATTGACACGTCCGTATTCAATATAACCTCCTGCACCAACGATGCGGGCTCGTTCGCCTGTGGATGGCTGTTGGACCAAGAGCAATCAAGGGGGAGTGTAGAACGTACTATCATTTGAGGGTTTGTGGTCATAGCTCAGAGGCTTGACTTCCCCTTTGACGCTTATGACTGACCGTGAGTCACCAGCATTGGCCTAAAAAGGTGTAAAAGATAAGATGGGGAGTGATCGAGGTCGTGACGTACGACGTAAATTTTCTTATCATGAGTTAACAGGGCAGCAACGGCCGTGCATCCGGACGGATCGCGTGTGTGAGCTGGGTCTTTTGGATTTGATGTCACGCAACGGTCGTCGAGGGATGAGAGGATGACGTACCAGCAAGAAGATCTTCGTCAGTTCCTAGAAAAGCCCTTTTCATCGCCTCATCGTAACGCTTCTGGCGATAAGCTTCTTCTTGGAGAAGACGCTTATGGACATTTTTTCCGGCGAATTTTGCGACGGTGCTGCCTGTGAAGGAGGAGTTGAGAGTGAAGACGAGCTGCAAGGGAGAGGCAGAAAGTTACCGCCGTGGCCATCATAGACACCGAAAAATGAATTCTTTTCTTTAGCGCCATCTTCCAAGGTTAGCACAACCGCGTGAGCATCCTCCATGTCTGGATGGTGATATCGACGTCAACAAACAAGGGTGGAGAGTCTGGGAAGACGGACTGATTCTCCATCCTTGCATCTCTGATACTGCGAAGAGAAAACGATCATCCTCGCCGGACTCTGATTTCTTTTCGGTGGCTAGGGAGAGCCGACAAGTGAGAAAGGGAGAGCGGCCGAGGAGGAGACAGAGGGGGGATACTGACCGGGCGATGAGAGTGTCTGGCCCTGAAAGGAGACAATGTGGGGTGAATTGGGGAGCGACGGACGAATATGAATCACGATGGACTGACCATGCCTCGTTAAGACGTAAAGAACGGTGCCTAGCGAAGATGGGGGTAAAGAACGAACAAGGATGGACAACGGTCGTCTGCGCAGGTGCTTGTATGCGCCCGCTGGTGACTGTATGCGTCTGCACGTCGTCGCCGCAGGGCTCGCCCAGTCTTACCCTATTTTGTCTTGTTTGTCTTTTTTCGTCCCGCCACCCAGCCATCTCAGCCCCGGTGGCCCCGTCGAGCCTGCTTGGTCTGCCCCATCTTTCGACCAGTCTGTGCTGATCCTGGCGTAATCCCTGCTCATGTGCATCCCACGTACTATCTCCTTCCCCGATCTAGGGTTTATCCAGATCCGTTGCAATTACGACTCCCGTGAGCGGGATCAGCGGATGGGGTTACGTTCCTGGTATAAAAGGTGTCGTGTGCCCACCTTTCTCATCTCTCGCGGCACTCCACCCCCCATATTCACCGCGTTGCCGGTATGTTCGTATACCCCCCTTCCTACCTATTAAGCCTTATCTCCCTCCCCCCCATCCAGGTCAGCTAGCGGACAGGCTACCGCTCAGATCCCCATAAAGTATAATCTTCCTCTTTGAGTCAAGTAAGCGCGTCTTGCTCGCCCTTGTCTCTCCGCTCACGTCTGTTTCATAGTCCAGGGCTCCATTGTCCCCATGGCCGGTCGCAGGGCCCGTACGTGGAGCACATCATGCTCCTCCACAACATCCCAATCTTCTATGGCGTCCATCTACGCCAGGGTAAACCAATGTTCTCCGCTCGCAGGGCCCACAGAGGGTCACAACAATGTCTTTGGATCGTTCACGACTACTATTCCTGCTGCCCTGTGGCTTCGAACTCACCTCCCCTTGGATATCCCGCTCCCCGGCATCTGCCGCGCCAAGCAGCGCGATCTTGACTGCAGCTACGACAGTCCTCCCGATTCACCCTTGTCATTTTTTTCGGGCTCCAGACGGAGCCCATCTATCAGCCGCACCATGGTGTCTGATTTTGATTGGGACGGGTCCTCGACAGGTCCCGTATCATCACCCACTCTTTCTTCCCCGTCATCACCATCTCTATCGATAGAGAATGACGACAATCCCGTCAAACTTCATCCCATTCTCAAAGCTGTAGAAAAGGACTCCAAGTTTTCCTGCAGGACGGTATGTTCTACGTGCATGAAAGCAGGGACAAACTATCCGCGGTGTCCGCGTTGCGACGAGACGTGGTGCTCTCGTGAATGCAGACTACAAGGGGGAAAAAAGCACAGCTGTGCCAATCGCAAGACTTAGTCTGCTTCTTCCGCACGATTCCTTGGCTTGAACCTGCCCAGGTTATATCCAACATTGGCTCCGGAAGCCCGTCGATTTAGCTATCAAGTTTATGCCATTTTTCCTATCTGCTATCCTTGTTTCCCGGGCTTGGACGCCCCGCCCGTACTAAAATCATGATTCGTGTACCATGTACATACTTGCCGGCGATCACACTCGTACGAACGACGTTCAAACAAGAATTAAAAATAAACGTGTACACCGTAGTCAGGGATAATTGATAGCCGTTGAAGACAAAGCCGATGACAAGATATCACTACGATTCAAAGAAAACGATTTTTGTTCCCTGTGAAGCTACGATGCTGGCAGACTTTAACTTCCTTTTAGCCTCCCACGACGGGTGAAGCGGCCGTTCCACCTCCTTTCCCCGAGGGCCGTCTTTGCGTTCCGACTGACCTTTAGTCGAACCCAAATTCTTAGCGCCTTCCGGCCTTTTTGGAGCTGGCCTGCGGCTTTGTTCAGGTGCACGAGACCGCATTGGGGTGCGATGAGAATGCAAAAATGAGTTTCTCTTTCCAGATCGCCGATCAATCGGCACGGAACCGGGTTGGCGGTGCTCCGTGTCTTGCTGCTGCCGTTTCTTGACGTGGTTAGCGTTCTTCCCGAACTTTTTTTCCCATATCCTAAGGTGTAGGGAATTAGAGAGGTACGCCGTAAGGAACCACCAGACATGAGCATAAACTTACGCCCTACGTGCCCGTTGACCACGCCGATTCTTTTTAATTCTATCGATGAACTTCGTTTCGCTGTCACTAAATTCACTACTCGAATCGCCTCGAGTGAAACCGACCGAAAGGGAAGGAAAAAACTCGGATTGGCTCTTGAATCCTTGGGATCGAGTTGTTTTGCTCTTGGCATCCTCTGATGGAAAGCCAACTTCCTCAGAATCCTCAGAGCTGGTGTCGTGATCATCCACTGCCCCTACCATCGAGTCATCTGATGCAAATGGCTGTCCAACCGTGCCAGATTCCCAACCGCCAGCCACTTCTGCGACCGCTTCATCGCCACTCGTATTTTCAAATCCTCCATCACTCCTTTCGGAAAGATCCGTTACGTTGTCCTTGGTCGGAAGTGCATCTTGGTCATGGCCAAACCTAGTTCTCCTCTTCTTCGAAAGGTCTGGTGACGCACGAGAGGCATCCGTAGCTTCCCTGATACCAATACCTTCCGCTCCGACGGGGTGGTCCGTGAACATCCTCAGGGCCTCTACTGTCGATACGACTTCGGATGCAAGGACTTTGGAACTTAGTATCCGACTCTGTACTTTGGCCGTCGGAGTCCTTGGTGCCGCAGGAGAAACAAGATTTGAGGATAGTTCCACCGAAATAGTTTGTATGGTCCGGTCCATGAAGAGAGCTTTGTCCTTTTTGAGCTTGCTAAGGAGCGCCGAGTGGGCAAGTTGGTCGTAGTTGAGATGCTAAAACTTGCATGTTGAATTCCGGACAATAGTTGCCATCCAGGTCTTTATTCCACCCACCTTCAGTATCTCCATCTGAGCCACCAAGTCCTTTGTCAAGTCGCTCTCCGGATCCTTGCGCCTGGATTGGAAGAGATGTTAGGATCCATATGAACAGCGCTGTGCTCACACTGCTATTCACCGAGCATCATTAAGTTTCTTCAGAGTCTTTTGTACCTCGAAGGTCCTCGCCTTCTTGACAACTTTACGTAGTTCCCTGAGAGCATGGTGCTTGAGAACGGACAGTGTTGGTACATTGATTGTTCTAGAAATCGGCGTGAAAGACGTGCCAGTTTTCGGCGCAGCTTGGCCGCTTTGTCTTCCTGAGGATATCGTTAGTATCGCAGGAATAGTAGGACTAGCTAGAGGTTAGAGTACCTCTGACTCTTTGCCATGTGGTCTTTTTCGCTTTACGCCGCGACTGTTCTGCTCGGGCAAGGGCATCGTAAGAAGTTGGACCGCGTCGCTGACTAATGGTGATATGGTACTGCGGTATTGTTGATTGTCTACCCTTGTGACTTGTCGTTGTCGATTCCCAGTCATCTCGCTTGTAATGTCGGACGAACCTACAGACGAAGCAAAGCCATTCGCATCGTTTGAGCGCCGAGATGAATTCATTTCTCTTCAGAATACATTACTGGGGTTCGACTTGACAACCGAACCCACTCGCGAAGAGAACAGCACCGAGCTCGACGTTCTACGGAGGCTCAGCCTGATAGTATGTAGGCTCGTCGATAATGTCTCGTAGCACCAACGATCGAACGTCGCGCAGCTGGCAGAGTACCAAGAACAATCCTATCTCCTGGACCCCTACCTCGAGGACCTCGTCATTCCTGTCGCTGAACGATTGAGGTCACATGCCAGAGTGTGCACATCCGACCCATCTGTCACATCCTCGATGACCCGGGTGGGACATCTGGCTGACTTGCTGTACAATTACATCAAGTTTAGAGGACACAAAACGATCAGTCAGTGATTCAGTCCATTCCACCATCATCAGTACCGTGTCCTTAGAATGAGCAGCTAGATTTTTCCCCCATGAAATCGCGGACGTGACCATTGCCATCGACTTTATTCGTTTGCCTACTGGTCCTGCTGCCCATCGGTCTCAATGGGCCTTGCGTTATGTCGTGCTGCTGTGGCTCTCTCTCGTGTGCAGAATCCCGTTCGATCTAGATCAGTTCGATGAACCCAGCCACAAAGGGCGAACAGCTAGTATACTGGAAGACACCGGCAAGCAGTACCTGGACTATGCGGGTCTAGAACGGGAAGGTGCAGCAGCGCTCCTTTCACGATTATACATGCGGTAGGCGTTACCGTATGGTTCAGAGGAAGTGCTAAGATAAGAGCAGAAAGGATGCCAAACATCAATTATCAGCGTTCCTCACGTGGTCCATCTCTATGCTGCGGGAAACGAGGCGGCTTTTGTCAGTGAGTATGCTATAGATTTTATCTGCCTGGCCTGACGAAGCTAGGCTATCGGTGTATTGCAAGTATTGTGCGAATTTATCAAATCTGAAGCTTTGGAGGAGTCCCGCTCCTCCACTGCTACACTGGTAGAGATATCGGAGAACATAGTGAAGAGCGAGGCTTTGATGAGCAATACCCTGGTTCGCAAATACCGGGCAAAGCTATTATCAAGGGTGGCGCTCCGGCTGATCCCCCCCAGAACCAAAAACTCCAGGACCAATGGCTAGTGTGTTCTCATATGCAGGGAGAGCATAATTTGAGGCGTTCCACCAGTTCGCGCACTGGAAGTAACGGAAGCTCACAAGAAAATTCAAATAGATGACGACGATGACGACATTGACGTTCCGGAGGAAATCGAAATAATCCTACAAGCGTTGTTCAGTTCCTTGCAGGACAAGGTAATTCACTGCTGTTACCTCTTACCTCTTGATCAAAATTATTTCTTGACAGGATACCGTGGTTCGATGGTCAGCGGCCAAAGGTGTTGGGAGGCTTGCGGAGCGTCTACCAAATGATTTCTCAGCACAAGTCCTCGAGACTGTATTAAACTTGTTTTCCATACACAGCACCCCGGGTGCTTCTATCAGCGAGATGCCATCTGTTGCCGAGGCGACATGGCATGGTGCATGTCTGGCGACCGCCGAGATGGCACGCAGAGGCCTCGTGCAATCATCATTGTTGCCGCAATTGCTCAATTGGTTATCCAAGGTGTGGACACGAGTTTCGATGGGATGCAAGAGTTTATTTTTATGTTCAACAGGCCCTTTACTTTGACATCCGCAAGGGTGCACATTCGATTGGTTCCAACGTGCGAGATGCTGCAGCCTACGTCATCTGGGCCTTGGCGAGGGCGCAGGATCCAGCTAGCTTTTCTCCGCATGCCATCGGGCTAGCACAGAGCCTTGTTTGCGTCTCTCTGTTCGATCGTGATGTATCCATCCGCAGAGCCGCAAGTGCCGCATTCCAAGAACATGTAGGCAGGATGGTGCGGCGATGTTATGTTACCCATCCCCAAACATTCTGACCGTTCCTTGCGGGTTCAGGGTTTGTTCGCTCATGGTATCGACGTGCTCCGTAAGACGGACTTTTACTCTGTGAGCATACGGCGCAACGCGTTTCTCACGGCGGCTCCCCAAGTAGCTGAGTAGGTTGCGTTCCTGGTATTCGTTGACTTTCCCATTTTCACTCTCTGCATGATAGGCATATTGAATACCGATCAAGTCTCATAGACCACCTGATTTCGATTACGCTGCGTCACTGGGATGTTACGATGAGGCAGTTGGGTGCTAAGTCCTTGAGGCTGATATGCGAGATCGACCTCGCATCGTTTGGACCGACATGCGTTTCACGATTGGTGAGGCACAATTTTCAAGTTATCATTGGTATTGAACTCGGGCTGGCTAGACATCAATGCTGGGCTTCGTGGATACAACGGACATTCATGGCGCAGTATTGGCACTCGTAGAAATTGCTGATTCATACCGGCAGCGATATGGTGCGGAATGGGATGAAAAAAGGCGAGAGGTCAGTCAAACCATAGTTCACGATATCACGTTTGCTTACCATTACATCCTGTGAAAGATTTTCGGCCTCGTCGGACATGTCCCAAAAAACGTTATCCTCGGGCCTCGGAACGAGCAGGTGCTTAGTGCAATTTGCAGTCTCATTGCCGTCAGCATTACCCGCCAGGAAATACAGCAATCCCCAGCCCAGTCACTCGTCCCTGATTGGCAGCACATCATCAATCAAGGGCTCCGCCACAAGAGTAATAGCGTGCAGGAGGCAGCTGCAACCGCAATGGCCACGATGAGTTCCCTCATGGACCACTCTGCGTTGGTGAAAAGATAAGTTTTGCGTAACGAGCATGTATTGTGCGGCGTATACTGAATTTGGACGGTTTCCCTGCACTCTGATCAAAGAATTCAGACACGGGTCCCCATCGTTGCAGCAGAGTTTGGGGCATGTGTTGGGTGTTCTTGACTACGACGCCCACCCGCATGTTCTCCCTGAAGCAGTGGATTGCTTGCTGGAAAGCACCAGTTCGGAGGTGACGAATTGAATTCTATCCACAGCTCCACATGTTGCCCTCATTGACCGGTGATTACAGTCTGCAGCCAGAATAATAAATGTCGAGGCTCGCAGGAATTGTTACCTTGCTATCCCAAAGATCTTCACAAACATAACGCCGAGGTTAGCGGAATGTATGCTCCACTCCTGGTGTGGAAATATGCCGTATCTTACCTCCCGGGTGTAGATTTCCGATCAAGCAAGGTCTGTGCGCTGTTTGATGTATTAGACAGCGGGCTAGAGGACTACACTACGGACGAGCGTGGAGACGTGGGATCGTGGATACGCATCGCTTGCATCCGTGGCTTGTGTTCCGTCATCGAAGATCTGTTCCGCATTTCTAGCAACCTGGCAGATTTTTCTTCCTTTTTGCCTCCCCACAGATATCACGCTGCCATTGGACATATTCTTCGACAAGGTGTGGAAAGACTCGACAATGTCCGCCAGATTTCAGGCGAATGCTTTTTACGCATCTTGAAGCTTCCACTTCCTGCGACGGAACATGGAGAAAAGTGGAAGATAAAGAATATGGACTTGATGAAGGAATTATTTCTTGTGTAAGTAGTCTCCTGGAACAGGAGCAGAGACATCCGATTGACGATTTTCTACAGAGAGAGCGGCAATGACAACGGGAGCTGGAGTGATGGCGGATGGTTATTCCCCAAGGCTGTCAAGATCCTGCAGATCCCCGAGTATCGGAGTTCGCTGTTAAGGGGCTTAGTGTTGAGCGTTGCCACGAGGACGGGCAGCACGGTATGTCCCACTCCGCTGGAGTGGACGTCGACAACAGGCTTACACTTCACTGGCATAGCAACGTCCGGCATCATCGAGCCTCGCTAGTTATACAAAAACGTTACCCCTGACTGGTGTCTCTGATGCGGAATACAATCTTGCAGAATTCGCAAGCGACCTCATCGACTTGGCCCGATCGAATCCGACTTCCAACAATATTGTAATACCAGTCCTGCAGACATTTAATATGTTGTTTGAGGAGGACGCCCTGGTGTCTCTCTCGGAATCCGAGAGGGGTGCCGCATGGTAAGCAGGCTGCATTCCAGTGGCGTCCATGCTAGTTGACATTGTGTAGTGTCGAAGCCTTGTTGTCACTTTCCTGCAAAAACGTGTTGCGTGTCAAGAACGTCCAAAGGCTCCTGGAGTCAATGAAGACGTGAGTCACAATTTCATTAACGCGGGTCGTACCGAACGAGCTGTCGAAATGGCGGTGTTACAGAGTTATCAACCTCTTGACGTTTCCTTCGGTTGCGAAAACGTGCTTATCCGAAATCGTCGAATTCCTTGCCCATCCTTACCCCAGAGTATGTATTTTCCCGATCGTCAGGGAGGGGTTGTGAATTATGTGTGCCTGCTCAGGTTCGATCGAGCACTGCCGAGCATCTATACATTGTGCTGCAGAGTAAGGATCTAGGCTGGGAACCAGACGAACAAATCGAGGAAATCCTTCTTGAAACGGAATGGTATGACGCATCGATTGAGTAAGAGGTCTGAGCTGATTGTGGAGCTGAATGCGTGTTTGACAGGTCATCTGGGGATGTGGACAGGGTGAAGGATGTGGCACGAGGCCTGGTGGATGCACTTGCGTCAGGAATGAACGCGTTGTAATGTAATTGTAATGACCAATGTAGGGTCCTGTCATTGCGGAGTGCTAGCCATTTTGGGCGTGGGAATTTATAACTACCATTCGACTTGGGGACGACCAGCGCGAGTTGGAGTGCGACATAACACAAGTCATGGTCGTCGACCCTCGCATTAGTGACAATGAATTAGCTGCAATCAACGCTGCCGCGGTGACACGCGAATATCGCGTGCAGCCTCATCTCGGTATGTTTCCTGCCGCTGGCCGGTTCCTGTCTCCGTTCGAACTACTTCTCCAGATTATCGCACTGTATCTGCCATCAACGGGTAAAGACCGAATGGAAACGTTTCTGCACATCTTTCATTGATCACTTCGCAGGCCGCTTGTCGTACTCGACAATGTCAAGGTAGAGACCATGAGATGCTTGACGAGATCACGCTGGCTAACTCCGATATAGTTTCCTTCGTACAACGAGATTGTACAGTTGACTCTCCCTGACGGCTCCAAAAGGGGCGGCCAAGTGCTCGAGGTCCAAGGAAAAAAGGCGATCGTGCAAGTCTTCGAGGGCACATCTGGGGTGGACGTCAAAGCCACCCATGTCGAGTTTACGGGCAGCAGCATGAAACTGCCCGTTGCCGAAGACATGCTAGGTCGTATCTTCAATGGCTCCGGAAACCCCATCGATCAAGGTCCAAAAGTCTTTGCCGAAGACTACCTCGACATCAATGGTGGGTGTATTCTGCCATAATCGTATCTCGTCCCCGCTACAAGGTTTAATTCAGGCTCACCGATCAACCCGTATTCCCGGATATACCCTGAGGAGATGATACAAACTGGGATTTCTACAATCGACACTATGAACGCCATTGCCCGCGGACAGAAGATTCCTATCTTCTCAGCCGCAGGTCTACCACACAACGAGGTAACCATAACGCTGGCTTCTTTATGCCTATCTCTGACACTCACGTCAGATTGCCGCGCAAATTGTACGTCAAGCTGGTCTGGTGAAACGTCCCACGAAAGATGTGCATGATGGTCACGAAGACAACTTTTCGGTGGTGTTCGCCGCTATGGGTGTCAACATGGAAACGGCACGGTTCTTCAAGGAGGACTTTGAGTCCAACGGTAGCCTGGATCGAGTCACACTATTCCTAAACCTGGCGAATGATCCAACCATTGAGCGCATTATTACGCCTCGACTTGCGTTGACGACCGCCGAATACTATGCTTACCAATTGGAGAAACATGTATTGGTCATATTGACTGACATGTCATCGTATGCAGACGCCTTGCGTGAGGTGCGTTTCGATTGTTGGACTATAGGTTGTCTTGGCTACTCAATTCCAATTGACAGGTATCGGCAGCCCGTGAAGAAGTACCTGGGCGTCGAGGGTACCCGGGATACATGTACACTGACTTGTCGACCATCTACGAACGTGCTGGTCGTGTGGAGGGGCGGAACGGTTCGATTACTCAAATTCCCATCCTCACCATGCCGAACGACGGTGCTTCTTTTCCGCCATTCCCAAGCTCCGCTGGCTGATACCGATCATGCAGACATAACACACCCCATTCCTGACCTGACAGGGTACATTACCGAAGGGCAAATATTTGTCGATCGTCAATTGCACAACAGACAAATATATCCCCCCATTAATGTGCTGCCATCACTTTCGCGGCTGATGAAGAGTGCGATCGGCGAGGAACTTACGAGGAAAGACCATGGTGACGTATCGAACCAGCTGGTGCGTTGTGCCTTGATTCCGCCCATGATGTTTTTATTCACGAAGCCACGTGTGTGCAGTACGCCAAGTACGCGATAGGGCGAGACGCGGCTGCGATGAAGGCCGTCGTCGGTGAAGAGGCGTTGTCGGCAGAGGACAAGCTGGCGCTGGAATTCCTGGACAAGTTTGAACGGCAATTTGTCGGGCAAGGTGAGAGGGACGCGATGACCTGTGGGGGTGGAGGGATGCTCACGTGATGTGGGCAGGACCATATGAGTCGCGCACGATCTTTGATTCACTGGACCTTGCGTGGACGCTGTTGCGCATCTTCCCGAAGGAGCAGCTGAACCGCATCAATCCGAAGATTATTGCGGAGTTTTATGGACGGAAGCCGACGAAGAAGGCAGCTGAGGGGGAGGAACAGGAGGAGGGGAGGCTGATTGATGCGTAGATAAACATGTGGAGAGAGCGAATGGAGTTTATCTTGGATCGATAAGGGGGGGGTGCAAAGAGAATGGGACCCGCGGAGAGGGAACGTGGGTGGAGCACGTTTGGTAGCGAATTTGGCGGTGTAGCTCCATCGATGTTGAAATGGACTGCCAAAGAGCGTAAGACGCTCCCGATCCTCATTTTATCAGCCGGACAGCGTGGCAGCCTGCCAGTGCAGTCTTACCCGCTTTGACCTCCTTCCGTCCACCAGGTATCTGCCAGGCAACCAGGGCCCGAGTCGTTCTGGTCTGTTTCCGTCGTGTCTTGATCCCATGTGTTCGCCCTGAGTCTCACCCACTTCGGCTGTTCCATTCACGGCACTTATATATCCCCCCCCTCCACACAACGCACCCTTCTCTTTTTTATCTCGAGCTCAACCACCTCCCCTCCCTCCCTACATGGGCGACCTCAGACACCCGCACCCCCTCCACCACATCAACTGCAGAAAACGAAAGGCAGACCCGGACGACGATGCCCAGCACCCGATCTCCCAGTCCTCCCACCCTCCCACAGATCCCATCCTAGTCGACCGCCCTCCCTCCCATGCCCCAAGGCAGCCCCCAACCAGCCCCTGGCTCTCCACCGACACCGCCCACGCCGTCTGGCCTGCTGAACACTCCCCGACAGACTCCCCGCCTGTCTCCCCGCTCAACACCGATCCCCTCCATGCACGCTTCCCCAAGCGTCCACGGGTCGACACCAAGACCCACCCCCGCGCATCCGACAGACACCCCTCCCCTCGTGCCTCGCCACCTCACACGCCCACTCGGCGTTCCCGCAGAAGACCCGACCACCGCGAGCCCCTCTCCCCGTCCCCCTCCTCCCCCCAACCGCCTGTCCTCAGGATCGAACCACATCCGCCGTCCGCAGGCAACCTGCACCCCGCCTTGCAACCTCCATTTCCGCACATAGACCTTACCTCCCCGTATATCCCTTCGCTACATCCGCTCATCAACCGACAGACGCTCAAGGAGCTGGATCTGAGTGCCATCCTGCGTAATCCACAGCTTCGTACGTCCTGACTCCATCAGCCGCGTCACCATCTCGCTCATTCATTTCCGCCAGGCCACGACCTTCTCTTTGACGCCGGATTGCAGTTCAGACCTACTTCTGGCCGGAAAAAGCGCGAGCTCTCAGACAGGTACTGGCGTGCCGTCGCACAAGAACTCGAAAGTGGATGCACGTGCATCTCCTTTGACATGCAATGGCGGCCATCCGAGTGTGTCTGCGTCTGTCGCTGCGTCCCTCTCCCGCCGCAGAATCCTGTCCTCACATATTCGACCTCCCGCCGTGTTCTCACTCTCCGGATGCCTTCGCGCATCCGCCTACTGCTAACAGAGTTCTTGGAGGTTCTTCTCTTCGTCATTCAGCCTTTAACAAGTATCTCAGACACATACGCTAATCCATCTACATTCCAAGCACAGATCGAGAGACAT
>JBBPJY010000063.1:0-20230 GCA_038088975.1 Xerocomus cyaneibrunnescens
CTGCAGTTGTCAGCCCCGTATGGCTAAATTGTACTTGGCAGTTCCAGATAGTCCGCACTGGGACCACTATCTGTCAGTTTGCAAAAACTCCGTTCATTCATTTTTTTTGACACTGATAAATTTATAGTGGTGATCGGGCTCCCGGAAGAGATGGCATGATATATAGAGATTTTGCTCGGGCCTCCTGAGATAGTCGAGGACACCGACTGTCCGGCACTCGAGCCTCTAGGTCCGCGAGTTATTCTGTGGAATTCAGTAGCATCTTCACCATGAACCGTGGATGCGATAGTATTTTTGTCGTAGTTAGAGCGCCAGAGAGAAGTCCTAATGCAGCAATCGCGGGGTAGCTGAACAAAAACAAACGCCCATGGTGGGTAACTTCTGAGTTCAAGTTGGACCTAAAATTTCCACATGACTATGACTGCGCTACTTTCTTCGGATACTACCAAGGAAGCACAATGGGGACGAGGTATGTATACCATGTGCCTGGCACGTTGCACTCGTGCTGATGGAGTCGAACCTAGTGTTAATTTGTGGTGGGACGGAATGGTAGCCTGCGTCGGTCATCTGAACCATGCTCCCAGCTAACTTGACTGGCTTCCAGGCCGAAATTGGGTCGAAAGGAGCGCGGAGGCAAAGGGGAGGGCAATCCTGAGGCGTAAGCATGCACCATCGAGCCCCCAAAAACGGTACTTTGACGAGTCTCTGTAGACCTGACCTGCTCGAACCGCACATACTACGCTCCTTGAGCAACGTCAAGATAACGTCCATCCATGCTTCGTGTTGCTCATCTCACTTCATTGCGCTCGACATCAATGGCGCTGCGTGGATGTTTGGTCGAAACGCACCATGTGCGCTCGGTGTCGCTGGCGTCGACTTCATATCTGAGAACATACCCAGACGTGTGCTCGCAACCGAATTTGGCGCAAAAGAAGGCGCTCAATTCGTCCATGCCGCGTGCGGAAGAAGTCACGCATTGTTAGTAGACAGCGAGGGCAACGTCTGGTCGGCTGGCGCAAATAACCTTGGGCAGGTGATGCTCGTCTGTTGTCATTTCCTCGAGCGGTCGTGCTCATGTGTCGCTCGACAGTGCGGTCATTCAGTGACGCCTCAAATAACGGCGTTCAAACGTATAGATGGACCATACGTGGACGGGGAACGGCAGCGCGTGGTAAAGGCAGGTGCGGGTATCACCTTTTCCATCGTTTTGACCGAGGGCGGAAAGGGTGAGTCTTTTGCAAATGGTGTATTCGGTTGAAAAACTGAGACCTTTCAAGTCTTTTCTTTTGGGAGCGGAGAAAAGGGACAGCTAGGCAACGGAAGAACAGGGGAACACATTACCACTGGAAATAAGACGGCGTATGATATTGAAACGGAACCGGGTTGCGTAGTTTTATCTCTGCACTTGATTGTCCCGACTGACTGCTTAGCCAGTACCTGTAAAAGGTTTAGATGATAAGACTATCACCAACATTGTCTGCGGCGCGCAACATAGTGTAGCAATTGATACTCAAGGGTAAGCTTCGATTTAGACTGCAAAGCCGGTTGCTCAGCGTTCTAGCAGGGTAGTGTATGTTTGGGGTTACAACGGTTACTGCCGGTTGGGTCTTGGTAACCAACAGGATGTCTTAATTCCTAAAGTTGTACCTCAGGTGCAGTGATGACCATTCTTTTTTTTCGACAAGAGCTAACTCTGTCATCTTAGTTTGCTGGTCCTAATGAGATGACAATGGGATCCCAAATTGTGGCCGGTCCTACAAACACAGTTGTAATTGACAAGCAACGTATGTACTGGATGGCCGGAAAGGTATGCAGTCGGATTGTCGGAACACGCTTTGCAGCTTCATACCTTTTTGACAAACGTGCAGTGGAAAAATAGCGGAGAAGGTAAACCTGAATCTCACATTGATTTGTGCGGTCAACTTATACCGTTCTAGGGTCGTCTGGATCACCGTATTCCTCGTTCCGTTACATCCAGGACCTCATGTGCGCTGTCCCCCAAATTTGATGCTGACTCTACTGAAGCGGTTCGCTCTAGGGGATGCAAGATTTCTCAAGCGAGCTGTGGAGGTGTTACCCACTTTGCATTGACTTTTGAAGAAGACGAAAGCGTTATGACGGTTGCGTATGGTCAGAATGCTGCCAACGGTATGGCATTTTGCACCTTCTCCCGATTTGGTGCTGATGGCTTTGAAGGCGAACTAGGCTTAGGCCCAGACGAACCAAAAAGCGCAACTAAACCAACCAAGCACCAACCTCTAGCCGGGATTCAGGTTTTCAGGTTAGGCGTTTGTTCCAACATTAAGAAAAGAGAGCTTGATAAATTCCGTCAGTGTGGCGGCCGGGCAACACACCACATTATTCCTCGCAAAGCCTAGCGAGAAGTTGTCTGAGCTTCCTCGGCATCCTGAACTTGATGCACCTGAACTTTGCCTCGTTTGCAACAAGGATAACGGAGATGATGACCCCGCGCTAGAGTGTGACAAGGTATGACTTATTCTGCACATGCTATCTTACGTTGCTTGACCATGCTTCGTCAAGTGCGATCACCCCTACCATCTGGGTTGCCTTGACCCTCCACTGAAGGCTATTCCGGAGGGTGAATGGTTTTGCCCTAAATGCACAGAGGAGATGAGGACTCTTGCAAGTTCGGCTTCCAAAGCAAACAAGAAGGCTGCGACGGTAACCGAGGACAACAAAACTGGGACAAAACGAAAGGCGCCATCTGCGACAGAGAATGGTGAGATCGCATCATTGCCGTCTTTCCCCCACGTTAATTA
The DNA here is from genome assembly GCA_038088975.1 of Xerocomus cyaneibrunnescens. Classification (NCBI taxonomy): domain Eukaryota; kingdom Fungi; phylum Basidiomycota; class Agaricomycetes; order Boletales; family Boletaceae; genus Xerocomus; species Xerocomus cyaneibrunnescens. Next base: position 2,781 of record JBBPJY010000063.1, read on the forward strand.
GCATGAATGCGAATCAGTGATCAAACGCAAAAAATGATATCGAACCCTGACGCCACCTATCATAACAGCTCGCGATTTCATCAGAAGAACTTTGATTATTTATACTGGACCCAAGTACCGCTGCGATGTACGGTAGTGAATCTTCGCTCCTACGCCTGTACATTATTAGTATTTCCTCTTCCTTGGGCATGGACATCGTCGAGAACATTGTCATCGCTTGACTGTTCAAGGTGTCACGTCGTAGCACTGTTACCTAAAGAGCTGAATAGGATGCTCAGACAGAAAGCGGAACTTTCCGTACATCTGTCAACACTGGGAGACTCCATCGGACTCCGGGTGGGGTCCGACCAAGCACCGATGAGACCTTGATGGGAAACTTTCCAGCTCGTAATTCGATAAAATGGACTGAGTCACAGGTGTGCCATTAGAAGTTCCAGCCTGTTCACAATGACAGAAAACCTTATAGTTGGTAGTGTCGCACCGTCACCACTTCCACACTGGGACCAGTATTTTGTAAAAACCACGTCAAGAGGTGCCATGAAGTTGTACCACTATCACGGAGGTGGGTTTCATCGCGGGGGTGCGTACTATCGAACACCCCCCCTTCAGACAGAGCAACTGGAATACAAGCTCACGCGTGGTTCCCTGCATTGAAATGGATAGTTCTGACCCCCGATCGGAAGGCCAAGAGGTGATGTAACATGCACAAAGCACGGGTAGACCGTCTGTCGATCGGATTCGCAGTTTGCTGTCGGCCCACATTTAAAATGGACGTGTTGGGAATAACTTTCCCCCAGTCTTCAGGCGAACCTCAGTGAGCATGCGTTCCCTTTTAAAGATTTCCAGTCTCGTTACTCTTTTTCCTTACGCTATTGCTGTGACGCGTCAAATGGGACTTGTCGTAAGTAATGCACTCGTTGCCCCAGACGGTTTTAACAGGCGGTGAGTTCCAAGCAAGCTGCCTGCCCATTCTTTTACAATACACTTAGTGCCATCGTCGTCAATGGTCAGACTCCTGGATCCCTCATCACAGCCAACAAGGTACGGTTCTATCATGGCATCTATGGGCCAACTCGCTCATTGCTTGCAAGGGTGACAGGTTTGTTATCAACGTCCACAATCAACTGTCTGATCTGGCTATGAACACGAGCACCTCCGTGGTATTGTCATATGTTACTGGACTATATTGGTGCTCATATCGGTGAAGCACTGGCACGGCCTGTTCCAGCATCATACAAATGTGTTTGATGGCACCGCATTCGTGACTCAATGTCCCATTGTTCCTGGAGACTCATTCCTTTATCAGTTCGATGTGGAGAAACAGTCTGGCACGTTCTGGTACCACTCTCACTATGATCTGCAGTACTGTGATGGCCTTCGTGGCCCGATCATTATTTACGACCCTCTAGATCCATATCGTTTCATGTACGACATTGATGACAGTGCGTCGCTGTAAGTCATCCTCATTCGGCATCCCCTGACGTTTTTCTAGGCTCGACAATAATTACGCTGCTGGATTGGTGAGTGGATATTCGGCGCATGCTCTTCTCCAGTTGCTTGACATGATCCAGGTACCACGTTATTGCATATGATGTCGCGGCTTCTGACAATCCAGCGGCAATCCTTGTCAACGGTATGGGTCAGTACCCTGGAGGCCCGAATACGCCCTTGTCTGTCACTAATGTGGGGCAGGGCAAGAGATATCGCATCAGATTGATCAACATGGCGTGCAAGCCACATATCATCTTTTCCATCGATAACCACAACTTCACCATCATCGAAGCCGACGGACAAGCTATAGTTCCTCACTTTGTCGACACGATACCGATATACGTCGGACAGCGATATTCGTTTATTCTAGAAGCAAATCAACCAGTGGACAACTATTGGATACGTGCACTGCCTGGCAGCTATGCATCAAACTTCACAAATGGCTTGAACTCCGCGATTCTCAGGTATGCAGGTGCCGCGGAAGAGGAGCCACACAATAGGACATGGCCTCTCGTCAACGTGCTCGACGAAATTGCGCTGCATGCGCGTGACAATCCGATAGCACCAGGCCTGCCATACCCCGGAGGGGCCAACATTTCCATGAACCTCGTTGTCACTATGGATGATGTCACTCTCGAATTTTACACGAACGGTTTCAACTATATCCCACCGGACACGCCAACCCTCCTGCAGATTCTGAGTGGAGCAAGAGGAATTGCAGCCTTGGCCAACCAGGGCACAGTGTACACTCTGCCACCAAACAAGGTCATCGAAGTATCCTTTCCAACAGAGTTTCTCCCAAATCCGGTATGTACTTGTCTGTTACACTCCCTGCTTATGATCGTGTTAGAATCCGTTCCACCTGCACGGGGTGAGTTATCCTGACCGACACAAAATCCTCTTGTACTCAGCCCATCAAGCACTCCTTTTATGTCGTCAGGAGCGCCGGGACAACACAGTATAACTATCTCGACCCCGTCCAGCGTGATACCGTCAACATTGGATTTAGTAAAGACAACGTCACTATCCGCTTTGTGACCGACAACACAGGACCTTGGTTCCTTCATTGGTATGGCGTTGACTTGTTTCGATGACGAGTCTTTGATACCTTGTTTCACCAGCCATATTGATTGGCATCTGCAGAGGTGAGTACAGTCGTCTGAACTGACTCGAATATATGTTGAGCGGCATCATCTGTGTAGGGGCATGGCGGTCGTGTTCGCCGAGAATCCGTACGGAACCTGGGAGAGCGACCCTGTGGACGGCAAGTCAGGTTTCATGTCCTTCTTGCAAGGTTCCTCATTTTATCGATTGGGGAGTGGAGAGACCTTTGCCCGGTGTACAACAGCCTTCACGATCTGTGAGTACCTTGTTGAGGAACTCGGAGAGGACACGGTCGAGCTCATGAAGACAGTGAAACAAGCGATCGATCCACTAAACCTGTTCAATCCCAGAAAGGTCCGCGTGTCCCTATGGTCTGATGACTCTGGGTCGATGAACTCTCGCCAGCTGTACCCAGAGAGCAAGAGAAAACGTGAGAAGCCCCAAGGTCGGTGGGAACGAGATGTACGATGCTGTAGTAGTCAAGTTGGATCTTATTTCTATTCACGGTTATGTCGTCCCAGTCACAGAGGGATGTCCCCACATCGGTGTCGGAGTCGGCGCAGAGCGCGTATACTCCGAGATCACAGATTCGCCCGTCCTCTTCCCGTCCTCTACCAGCTCCGCCGTACCAATAACGTTAACGGATCACGTTGAGCTTTCATTCGTCCCTGTGGTGTTGAATGTCGACGGAGTTTGTGTTTGTTCCCTTTTTCAGTTGTCTGTTTAGAGCACCTCTTATCAGCGCTCACTACGTAAGTATTACACATTCATATACACTTACGGTATCAGCGCGCTGGCGCGAGACCTGGCGATTTCACCGTGACTCGCCGTCCTCCGGAGATCATTGTGTGGTGGGCGGCAGTCCATTGATAGCACAACTTGGCACGTTGGATGCTGGGTAGGTAGGTCGATTCACTCGTTTCTCTGGCAAGTCAATCGACTGTTGCCAGCACGCTGGAAGCCCACCGTGGCTAATGGCGGGAACACTGGCGGGATCGGTCGGAAAGAACTAGACCAAGATCTATAGGGCTACTACGAGGTGCGGGTACAAGGGTCAACTGTCCTATCTCTGCGAGGTGTGGCGAGATATATAGTGTGCTACATGTGACCTGTATGCTACTGGGCTTACACACGCCTAGGCCGTGTGTCTTCAAGAATTTGCGTTTTGCTGAAAGTGGATGCACCGTCGGTGGGTCATACTGCGTGTTGGAGATCAGGTCAGCATGCAATGACTGAAAACAACATCGATATTGATGATCAAGAAGTTGGACACATATTTATGTAAATGCTAGTGCAAAACTACATATCCTGAACTGCAATTCCGTCGATGGAATGAGGCGCGTGTAAGTGCTAGATAAATGACAGCAACATTCTAGACGTCTATTCCGCGGGGGAGTCAAGTGCCGCAAAGTAAACAGTATATATAGAAGACCCAGCTACCCATACACCTTCAAGACAGTATAGGCAATGCCTATACTCAAGAGGATGATTAACCCGATCGCACTACCAACATAGGTCGTTAATTCCCAAGGGAGCAGCTGGGGCGGTGGCGCCGCATTAGGGTAGCGCTTCGCAAAGGTTCGCTTCTCTTCCAGCTTGAACACGGCCGTTCGTTTGTCCTCGGGGTTGTATGAGACGCCATCCTGTCCCAAGATGACAAAGGAAGGGTAGTTTTGCTCGTACCACTCCTCGATCTGAAAAGGTACGTGTGAGCCCCAAACCAGACGGACAAACCTGGTGAATGAGATTACCTTGCTACACATGACCGAGAGCCGGAGGAAGTTGGGATCCTTGGGTATTGCTTTGTGATGTATCTCGCGCGCATAATCTCGGAACATGAGGGCGACTTCACGCGGATTCGTGGATCGCATGATGAGCTGTAGAACGTAGATTGATTAGTCTGAAGTGCATCATGCGGCGACGTGAACGCAGTACCTGGGCGGCTTGTGATTTTCTAATCTTGACATTGCGCTGGAACATGTCCGGATTCATGAAGCACAACGTAAGGGTGGCCATGGCCATGGTTGCAGGTATTGCACAAAATACGAAAACGCTCTGGTTCTTGAGAAGCTTGAGGTAATCTAACGAGTCACATGCGTGACGAAGAGCATCTAGAATCATCTCGCTTTGTATCCATGTGGCGCGTTCTACATTGTCCTTCTGGTACAATTCCGCCAGCTCGTTGAAGCCGTATTTCCCCCAGATCTCTCTTGGCCAAAAGAAACGACGCTCCTCGGCATCTTCCCGGAAATCACGGATAATGTTAGTCTTCTGGAGTAAAAGACCCATCGAATTGGAGAGCCCGAGTTCCTGGCACAGCCATGAGGCTTCTTTTCCAGAGGCCGACCAGATGCCAGTAAGGCCTTCACCCACAAGGCCCGCGACGTAGTGACAATACAGGTCATACTCGGAGACGGTTGCGATATATATCGAACCGGTGGTCGCGGCCTTGTGGGCATAATCAGCCATACCGACCTCCATTTTAAGGCAGATGTCTAAAATGATGTCGCGATACCTGTTTTCCTTTCGTTACCAAAACGGGTCCACTATTTCATATTTGGTAGATGGACGTACTCTTTCTTCAGAAGGTTGACTTCTTCGACAACGGTAGCATACTCGACTAAAAGTTGTCGATCTTTCTCTTTGGGACCGCTTTCAGTAAAGTTCCAACCAGGTGTAACAGTCTTTTCGTGGAATGACCGTAGGATGGGCTGTTTGATCTCGTCGGGTATTGTCATGTCATCCTCGATGGTGTCTAGTCCACGGAGTACAAGATAATATATACATATCTGCCATGTAAACGCGTCAGCAAGTATACACATGAAAAATCATAGCAATGAAGGGGTGCCATGTATTCACAAAGAGCGCCTAAATACGCACCGTTCGCGCAAGGTCACCGTCAAGCTCCTTGATGACTGCAGCAAAACTTCTACTTGTCTGGTCCAAGAACTCCCAGCATCGACGCATGCTTTGTCTGTCCCATCCTGAAGTTGGGTGTTCCTGTTGGGCGGTTATGTCCCGTTTCGGCGTGTGGAAGAAGTAAAATTGGAGGAGAGTCCTGAACTCGTTCGGGTGCGTGAGCAACAGGCCCAGCATAGAACCTAGTTTTCCGACAGCCATCGTGTGGGGGAGTAAACGAGCAAAACGAAGTGAGGGAAACGAAGAGAGGGCGTCTCGTTGCTAAAGCGACTCTGAACCGAAGACGCGAAAGTTAAACACAAGTCTGCGACGCGGTGTTAAGTGGGGTCGCGCCATTTTCCCTTTGTGGAATCTTTGATCACATGATCAGCACTTTGCAGATGGTCACCGTCTTGTACTCTCCCAGGCATGGAAGACACCACTCGTCCACCGGTACGCATCCAACCGAACGCGTCGTACCCGCTCTCTCTCAAAGCCGCCCAATCCCATGTGGAGGAATTTCTGATCGATTTCCACACTCGGAGCACGCCCTCGAAAGGGGGTGATACCACCATCACTGCACAGCTAGAGAAGCTCAGCAAATCGCTTAAAGAGCAACGAGCTCGAGAGCGCCAAAACAAAAGAAGTCGATGGTATCATCACACCCGTTTTACACTGCATGCTCGTCTTTGACATGCATACAGATCGTGAAAGGTTCAAACTTCAAAGTGGTGTCGGGTGGCCGGCGATCGTTCTGCGGTCAAGTGGACCATAACCCTGATAACAACGTGACACTTCCCCGTTGTACTCAAGAGGATACTTGCTTCGAATTATACTAGCCCCTTATGATAGAGCACTTTTCTGGACTGCAAAGTCATTCAAGGTTTCGTAATCCCGACTGATTCAGTTACAATGTCAAAGTCTCCGAGCCACCCCTCGGTCAAAGTATAATTATCAAGAGGGAAAGTTTTTTTGAACGAATGGAAGCCTCAACTGAGAACTCCACCTCCAATGTCCCACGTTTCTGCAACCCGGGTGAGGGATGTGAACTGTCAGAACATGCTATGTTGCGACTATATGAGTCTTGACCAGTCAAGCTTTTCCAGTATGGGCGTCGTGTCGTCCACCCTTTCGTAATCCCGGTGGCCGGTGCGGACGGCGACCCAAATTTATCGGTTGACCTCCCGCGCGACAGCCTGCCGCTTTCTTGACGCATTTATTTTATTTTTTTTTGAACTACGTTGGAAAAGTTTCTTTGCATTCATTATAGGGTTTGATCGCTTGCAGTGGTACCTCCTATTACCTACGAATCATGGGTCCATCTCTTCAGTTCCACAAGTGTCGACCCAGAGGAAGTCCCTCCACGTACATGGCACATCTTCGTTTTGTCGTATTTCAGGATTATAATGGTCCTGGATGCCTCTGAATCAGTTTCGCTCCACGCTGCCTCACCAGCTCTAGGTTTGACTTTGCCCGCTTGTAACCCGAGATATCAGCGGGATCACGTTATGCACGCAGCCTCGCCCCCAGCAGCCAGTCGATCGGACGCCCAAAAGAGCCATTCTAAGCTGGGCATGAGTCAGCAGTGCAAGGGAGCACAATGACATTACTCGGCTACAGTTCGATTGCTCCTAGGGGCGACGGATTGCACCGGGGACCTAGGTGTTCGGATTCAGCTCACTCAGATCCGAACACGGGCTGAGCCGTGGGTAGACGTCAGGAATTGAGGCGAGAAACATGCAAAGTTCTCAAGTGAGATGAATGGTAGGATGCGGAGCCAAGCAGCGGCCAGTCCAAGCTATAAGTGCCAGGACCAACGATGATCAAAGGCAAGGTCGATCTGAGGGCGCACTGACAAAGTGGTCAGGACTCCGAATGGGGGTAACCGCATTTGTCGACGACTTTTTTAGGCTTCAGGGTGAGCTATGCAGAGTGGCACCGACAATTATTTATATGTTCAAGCGTAAGATGAGCCCTGAGATGGTCATCCTCCCCACAACTCTCTCGCTCTGTTCGTAGGAGTAGGCTGTCTCTGCTGACACTTCTCGACAGATCTCAAAGTCCTTCCGCTTTTCTCTTCTTTTTCTGATCTTTTTTCTCTTGTCCTACCTTGATCCGACCCTTGTCCTTCATTTCTGTCCGACAAACTCGGGGCTTCCACTTGAAATGCTCGACCCTCATCCGCATGACGAGGGCGCGGCACTCAGAGTCGCCATCTCCGCTTGTGAGTATCTGTATCCATCTCCAGTTTTCGACGCTGTTTCTCACTCTCTGACCAAGCGATAGCGCTCGGACTTATGATCGTGGATTTCCTATGGCTCATACGTGATGAGGTCAAGTTCGTTTGGTCGTAAGTCGTTCCATCGCATGCAAGGTGTACATCGATGAATGCATCAGCGTTACAGAAGGCTGAGTATGTCCTGGTATGCCAGGATTTATATGCTCACTAGATATGTCGGCTTAGCCAGTCAAATGTACGTATGTCCCATTCTCAATTGTGCGGGTCTCGTGACATGCACTCGCTGCACCTTGATAGATATAACGTCTATTTTACTGTCCGGATGTATCTTGGCGTACATACCTCTCCTTACGGCTGTCGCTTCTGGTTTGCATACCAAGCGGTCGTCGTCCAGTTCCTCCTTCTCTTCGTAGAGGGTTTGCTCATGCATCGCCGTACGTTCCCCATCGATCACTTCCATCGCAGCGGTCTGCTCACCCGCAAAGTCTAGTCTACGCCCTCTTCCTCCGTAGTCGGCTTATCTTGTTGATAATGATCTTGTTCGTTATCTTCCAGATAGCTTCCATGGTGGTCAGTGCGAGTCTGTCACTTCCCTCGAACAAGTACACGGTGACGTGTATGTTGTTGAAGGGGAACCCCGGAAACGCCCTTTTCAGGTAAGGTTTTCCCGTGTCTGATTAACGCGTGCATACGACTCATCTCGATGGATAGCGCAACGACGATGACGACGAATGTGATAATTTTCTTTATGACCTTTTGGAGATACCTCCGGTTACCTCCGAAATGGACGCGAGACGGCCTGGGGCGGATCGTCATGCGCGATTCGGCATTATCGTTGAGCGCGATATCAGGTGAGGCGGTTTTGTCGTGCTCGCCTCTCATGGTAGGGTTCGATGTTGGAGTGACGCTGAAATCGATTGGCCAGTGATGATGCTGTTTTTGACGCTCTGTTCCCTCCAGGTGATCAAGCCAAAGATGAGCGGCAATATTACGTACTAGTGAGTGGAGCGTTTGAGGGTGCTCTTGGCGTATCTGACTGTTCACGTGGACAGCTGGTTGGTATGCATCCTCTGGGTATCTGTAAGTCTTCTCAGCATCGACTACCCGTCACCAACGGGACCTTCCCAACTCAACTTCGAGTCAGATTGGCAGGATCATCGTCAATCATGAAAAGATACCTCGGGAGGAAGGCGAGCGAAAGGAGAGCAACACTTGGAAAGGGACGTTACAACTCACATCGCAGATTGAGATGGGCCAGAGCGTGTGGTCGGTGGACACTCAACACGGGTCATCTGATGGGCAGACTCCCGCGTCAAGGACGCTGCAGAGTTCATTTTCAACGCCAATCACCAAGGCCAGCCAACTCTCTCCGACGGGTTCCTGTCCAAGCGACAGTTCACGCAAATGGCCGATGGACTGCTCACCCTCCTTTGAGCATGGCCACGAACATAGTCCGCAGCTATCGAGTGCGGAGGTGTCTGCAGAGATGTCCACGCGCCAGCTTTCGCCATCCAGCGTCTCTGCGAGCGGTGATGTTCCACAGACGACGGATCACCTACAGGCGGATGCAGTTGCAGATGCACTCGTGCAGCGCCCGAGGTCAAGTTTGGGTCCTCAGCCGTCGGGTTCAGAGCTGCCACCTTTGGAGGTACCCCCGTAGTCCATGCCTATCTGGTCTTTTCGCTTTCACCGTCATCAGGTTCGTCATCGTCAATGTACATTAGTAGGATGGCATGTAGCCTGCGTACCGAGCACTGTCTAATGCACTGTCTTTATGGTGATACATAGGTGACCAGGGGTAGCATATATGAAATTCAGCTCTTGTTCAACCATCAAAAGATCTCTGATAGAGGACATGATGGTCACTCTGGCCGGTTTCATACGACAACCCGTCGGGTGCATAGTATATGTCAGTGGCAGATAGACCGCGGGGGATCTCCGGGCGACGTCACTCTGAAGAACGGGGATGCGGTGGCATGGACGTAAAATGGCGTGTATACACTGTGTTGGTATAGGCAAGCCAAATAAGGCAACCGATTACCACAATCGAGTTATCGCGCTCGAGACTGAACTACTCCTAACTAGCAAGTGCTCTAGATGCTGAGACATAAAATCAAATAAGAGGGTACATAGGATGCAGAGTAGAATATTGACAATATAGTGATTCTTGGTTTCCGCCCATCATCTGAACCTCTGAGTCTCGTCAATTCATCCTCGCGCGCTATACTCGAAGCCGTTCCCACCCTTGTATCCTCGCAAGACACTGCAACGTCGATAGGGGTCGGTTGTATCCACATGCTTGGGTCGTGCTAACGACAAATAGAAACCTCTTGTCTGTGCAGCGGGATCACAGCAAGGCGGGCATCAGCGCGACTTGCATCCATGCATCAAGCATCAAGGCATCATGAACAGCCTGCATGATGGGCCAAATTTACCTTGACTCTTTCTCTCGAAATGCCGTCACACAAACACAATGTAGAGATATTCTTCATTTCATCCCTCTATTCCGATTCTTAGTGTCCGACATGTTTCTACAACTAACCATTCAAGTATGCGAATTACTTTTTTTCTACCCATCGCCAAGGTACTGGCATGATGGTGTTTCCACAATCGCGGTAAGGCGCTGTTTACCTTTGTTTATACATACCTATGCACTTGCATCCCAACTCCAAGTTTTCGTATTCTAGATGACGGCTTCTGTCAATGGCAATAGTCAACTTTGGCCTGATCCAGTTGAACGCATAGGCCACTTGGCACTGCCAGTGACACGATCCAGACAATACCCTGTCCAGCCTTGATGCTGTGCTGCTGTCTCCGAGTTCATTCGACTTCTCCAACGCAAAATTTGCCCTATAGTTCCTAATCATTGGACTGAAAGGGCGCATCAATTATTACGACCGTCACTGGTTCATTCTTTCATTATTCGATCTCACTGGGCCCTACTTGCACCCTCCTTACTGCGTGCAGCCTTCTGAAAGTGCTTTTGCATCATCATGGGCTTCCTATCTGCGTTCCGCAAATCTCGCCGCCTCCCTTTACACCAGTCCCTCCCTACCGCGCTCTTTCCCGCCAGGGAACACACGACATCCGTCAGCGCATGGGCAAGCAGCATTCGAGATCTAATGGAAAGTCAAGAGTGTCGACTTCATCGCATCGTGCACTGTAAGGCCAAGTCGGGATCGCGGGACGAATTCCTTCTCGTGTATATACGGCACCCTTCAGGCAAGGAGGCCGTCGTGCTCGCCGACAGAGACACCTCGTTCGATCCACCGTCCGCGTATGCGGTCGAGGACATACCTCCATACTCCAAGACGGAAATGCGTGCGCTGGGCGTCGCACGGAGTCGTGATCGGATCCGGCTGTCGTCTGACAGTAGCGTAGGTTCATTAACGCGACACATCTCTGGTGGCTGGGCAGAGATCCACGCGGTCAGGTTTCCAAGAGCGTCGGAGGCACCGTCTGTAGCGCATCTAGCGGTGTTGTTGACGACCGTTCATCGACATGTGATGCCTCCGGGTGCGTCGGCGGAGGTGCGGAGTGGGTGGTTTGCGTACTGCGTGGCGGAGGTGATGAGGGAGGTATTTTTAGGGAAGGCGAAGGCGAATAAGCAGTGGGTGAGAGTGCCTTACGGAGGGTTGAAGGTGGACGGCCAGGATACAGTGGGCGTACTCATTCGAGAGTTTACACCGGCGTGGGAGGGCTTTTCGCGGAGGCAGATAGCGCAGGGTAGTGGATGGGGGAATGAGGTGCGTGTTTGCGGCTGTTCATTGTGGAAATCTGACCGAGTGTGTCGGGTAGCGTAAATCGACACGCCTAGAAGAAAAGAAGAAGGTGCAGTTAGATTCTTTCGTTGGCATGTTACGGACTATGGATCTCTAATAGATCACATGTATTACTATTTATTTGTTATCTTCCTTTTCTTTGGCCGAAGTGGATCATATCGATGTCAGTATTGATCTGTGTTGAATGTAACCGCACCTAAACGAGTCACGTGCAACCCGCACACGGCCGAGTGATGCCAGTAGCTCGAATACTGTCTCAGATATACTAATCTGCTGATTACCAGGTGCAATTGAGTAGGTTAGTACTCAAGGACGACAGTAGTATAGGAGTTTAGTAGTCGTATCCTGCAATGCAACCAAGACGATCGTCTTACCCGACTCTTGCCAGGCTCGCCGACTCATAACCACTTCGTTATTCATACTCCGCTCATATCTCTACAATCTCGATCGCGGTGTGTTAGATGGCGACGCTCCCCGTCCGGCCCCACGAGCTGGAGGACCAGCAAAAGGCATTTCCAGCCGACTATGGCAGCACAAAGCCGGCAGGTCTGCCGTCAGAACACCCGACGCGCTCTTTCTGGACGGATTCTTCCAATCCGTTGGCGCAGGAGGGCAGCACAGGGCCGTTGACCTCCAATGCAGACGTATGTATCATTGGTTCGGGTATCACAGGCGTCGGCGTGGCATACCACCTCTCTGAAGCGATCAAGACAAACGTGGTCAAGTCACCACTCAAGGTAGTCATTCTTGAAGCGAGAGACTTTTGTGCGTACGTCTTCCATGCTTGTTCATTCGCCGCACGCTCAGTGGTGAGTCGGCGTTCTCATAGGTGCGGGGGCGACCGGTGAGTTGAATGATAGACCTCGATCAAATGTCCTGCATCTCGTCTCGCCGATGGACCAGGTCGGAACGGTGGCCACCTCACCCCCGCCGCCTTTCTTGGATTCCACGCCCGCACGACCAAGTACGGCCCAGAAGAAGCCAAGCGATCGTATGCCTTGGAAGCCCACACCACATCCTCGCTCGTGCGTCTCATCCGAGAGCACGGATGGACAGACGACGTCGATCTCGTACATGGCGGTCACATCACCCTCTTCTTTTCGGACAAGGAAGCCGAGCTGGCACAGCGCGATCGCGAGGCGGCGGCGGATGCGGGATGGTCTTTGGATGGTGTTCTCGATTTGAGTAAGACAGAAGTTGAAGCCGTACGCGTTGTGCGCCTTGTCGTCGATCGACCGCTGATCTCGTTCTCCATCCACGTCAGACATTCGGTGCGCATTATCCAGCGGTGAAATACCCTGGTCACAATCTCTGGCCGCTTAAGCTCGTCACCAACCTGTATCAACTAGCCAAATCGCGTACAGGCTTCGACCTCACACTGCACACCCGCACGCCCGTCACGGCTATCGAAAGTGCATACTTGGGTTCTGAGTCATTGACCAACACCACACGCCCGTACACGCTTTCAACGCCCCGAGGCACCATCGCATGCTCGCGCGTCGTTCATGCCACGAATGGCTACGCCTCTCATCTCCTCCCGTTTTTAGCGGGCCCGCATGGAATCGTGCCTGTTCGTGGGCAGGTCATCGCGACGCGCGCTTCTGTTGGCACAGACCAGATCAAGACCAACAGCTGGACTGCGGACAAGGTACATACACACATACTGATGCATACCGCTCCGTTCTTTTCCCGTGTGCTTTCCTTGACGCTTCCCGTGCATAGGGCTGGAAATACTGGTTCCCGCGTCCAGTCAAGACGGTAGATGAAACCCCCCTGATCATCCTCGGTGGCGCACGCAATGCCGCCAACCCGATCATGGAAATCGACGTCGACGACGATACCACATGCCACCCCAAAGTCGGAGAAACCCTACGCGCGTTTTTACCCGCGGTGTTTGAGGGCAAGTTCGAACCTGGCCGGGAGCCTGAGATGGAATGGGTGTGTACACATGCGGATATGTTACCCTCATCATGATTCGATCGCGATCGTGTTTCTCTCTAGACGGGGATCACGGGTTATACAGCGACCAGGGATCCGTTCGTACGTCTTGATCGTTCGCTTGTTCCGAGATGCACGCGAGCGCGTTGCTCATCGGCGATGTGACGCCCATATGTAGGTCGGACCGGTCGACAAACTGCCTGCGGCGCAGGGGACCGATAGTGCGCAGTACACGGGCCAGTTCATCGCCGCTGGTTATACAGGGCATGGTATGCCTCGCGCGTTTGGATGGTGAGTCGTTTCTTTGTACCACCCTTGCGTTCTGCTTGGGGCAGATGACATGGCGATCATACTGACATTTTTCCTGTGTGGTTCTTAGCGCCGAAGTGGTCGCACAGATGATCGTGGCAGAGTTGGCAGGTACGGCGTGGACACAGCCAGAGTGGCTTCCGACGCGGTATCTCACTTGGGAGGGACGCGAGACGACGAAACCCAATTGATCGAGCTGCACTCCGAGTCGTGTTCGGATAATCACCACGATACCAAGAAATAGCGGATCATCGAGTAGAGAACGACGACAGGATGTGAACCGAAGCACGCTACAACGTAATGATAGGAACAGAGTACTAGTACTATCCTTTCAATGTTTCATCTAACATTGCCGACGCCTCTTGGTCCTGGTTCTTGTCCCCGTGTTTGACGGTCCAGGTCGCATCGAGCGTGTGATTTAGCGCAAGTCCTCGCATGAACAACGATGCCACGCCACCAACGGCACAAATCACTGTCAAGACTTGCCACAGCACTGCAAGACTGTGCGCAAAGGCGACTTGGACCTCTGACCTGACGTGCGGTGGGAGGGTGGTGAGTTCTGGAATGTGCGCATACAGGGTTCCCTGTGGGATGGATTGCATGAACGACGCTGGAAGCGTCTTTGACAGCTCATTTTGGAGGACGGCGCTCCCAATCGTGACACCCCAGACCTACATATCACCCGGTGAACGTGCGGGACGCATCAGCGATGGTTCTGATACGCACCCCGGCAAATGAGCGGAGGAACCACATCCACGCGAGGGCGGGTGCATTTTGTGTCACAGATAACGGTGCTTGAATGGGGTATATGATCGTTGCGTTCAACGCCCTGACAGCGACGTCAGCGCCGATCGTTTGGACGAGGAAGACCCACATGGACGATAAGGATGAACGCGAGGGACATACCCTGTACCAAGGCCAAGCAGGACCAAGTACCCCAACAACGTGCCGATCTTTGTGTCGACCCCGTCTGTCGTGGGGGCACTCAACAAGCCCATGGTGACGAGCACGATCACCCATGCGACCCAGATCTGGGGCCTGTATCGGCCCGTCGCTTTCACCAGTAGACCGGTGAGGATGGCAGCCGGTGCGAATGTGCAGAGACAGAGGGTGTAGATGCCTGACAGGGCGGGCGATGCACCTTTGCAAGCTTGGAAGTATACCGGGACGAAATCTGTGGGCAAAGATAAAGAGGGGATGGCACCATCATTGAGATCGACTCACAAGCGGCGGCCATCGTGTCAAGGGTGACGCAGAATGACTGAATGTATCTAATGGGGACAGAGCCAAAGTGAGAGCGATGACGAGTGTCACCGAGGCCGAAGATGGCTTACCCGCTGATACTGGTTGCGTTTGTCATCAGTACCAATGGCACCTAAAGAATCGAGCATGACAGTGAGTGCAGTACCAGAAAAAAAGGGAGACGGGAGTCACATACGAGGGGGTGTGTTGCAATAGTAGCCTCATAGACAATAAATACCACGAGACCAAGGAGGCCAAGGACCAGCGGAACGAGTACCGTGGCTGAACCCCACGGCGCGGTTGTGCCCCCCCACGTCAACCCGGTCGTGTACGCAACAGTGCTCCCGATAACTAGGAGGTTGCCTCTATCAACGAAACTCTGGTTAATCTCCATTCACGCTGATCAGTTGGACCCACATCCAGTCCATGCGTCCGAATTTATCCCGGTAACTACCAGGGGGAGTGGGCAGATCTAAGAAGAGAACCACTAAGAGAGACCCAGCGAACGCAACGGGAAGGTTAAGGTCTAGTTCTCTGAGTGTTCCTACTCGAGATCTGAGGATAGACATCACACGTACAGAAAAGCCAGCGCCATTGACCCTGTGCAGCGAGGCTACCCCCGACGACAGGACCGATCAAGGCAGCGAGACACCACGTGCTAGAAAACGAGGGCGACCGTATCAGTACTTCTGAGTCATAGTCGTTCAAGCCCAAGGTCTCACAGTCCAAATAACCCAGCATAGAAACCACGTTCTTGCAGGGAAACAAGGTCGGCCAGGATGATGCTTGTGAGAGACTGAATGCCACCTCCGCCCAAACCTTGTATAGTTCTGCCTGCGATGAGCATATTCATGCTGGTCGCCCCACCACAAATCCCACTCCCCAGTGCAAAGAGACCTATGGCTATCAGAATGACAGGTCGGCGACCGAATGCTTGAGCCAGACCACCGCTCATCGGGAGGAAGGCAGTTGACGAAAGAGCGTACGCAGAACCAACCCAGATAAACTGGGAAGCCTGCAGCTCGTGCGCGATGGTGGGAAGCGCTGTGGGGATAGACGACAGTTCGAGGGCAGAGAGAAAGAGGCATATGCACATCGAGGCGAAGATGAGCCAAAACTTGAGGTCTTTCTTGGACGGAGCTGACGTGGAGGTGTCACTGGTCGTCTTAACCTTCCCTGAATCCGGGGCGCTTGCGGCGAGCGAGTTGCGATCGCTCGAGGTCGTAGAGACAAGGATCATGGTTCGTCCTGAATAGCAGCATCGGCTTACCAGCCACGCATTTTTAAACCAAGTATGATTCCTCCTTGCAGGTTGCTTGCCACTCCAAATAATACATCGAGATCTGGCTCTCTGCACTAGGCACCTGGAGGGCGCACACGAGGCCCATCGGCTCAGTGAATCCACGGAGTACAGAAAACCAGGAATACTCCACAACGTCGATCAACGCTACCGATGGGAATGATAGTTCTTCTTTCTCCCCGTGATCACCGTATCAATGGCAGGTTCGAAGCTTCGCAGTTGTTCAGTATTACGAAAAGAACGGGGTATCGAGGAACTCGGAGCGTACCATTCCGGAAACCTTAATACGTGTTCCTTCTGGTGCTTCGTGATCATAGATCTGTGGAGTCCGGCCCCATATTGAACTTGGGTTACCTGCCATAGCAGGAGCTGGGTGGGATCCTTTATAACGAAGCAGAGCCTGGGTTGTGGTTCGAGGGAAGTTGATGGCCACGAACACCGGCCATCCACTTGGTTATGACACAAATCGATGCGGCCAAGGGAGTTCGGTCTCCCGTAAGCAGGCTGAAAAGAAGAAGGTACGGAGAGTTGACGCTCCGAGAAAATACGAAGCTGCGTGGTCGACAGTTTTCGCGTTCGCAATGATTTCATCAGACTCGTTGTTCAGACACTCCGAAAAGACGACGTACCTCTTTTCTTGTCGGCCTCATGCCCACGGTCCATCAGTGATATTATCGGTAACACCGTGGGCTGCTAGACTTGCGCCAGTCGTCTACCGACTGTGGTTGATCGAACACAACAGGCTGGTGCAGCGGTGAAAACGTGGACCCGTTCTCGACGCGTCCAGGGACGACTCCTCGACGGTAGGAAACATACTGATCAGATTTGGATGGTTCTCAACTCAAGTTGGATGGATTCACTTTTGCATAGTAAAAAGGCATCCGGATGGCGCCAGTCGACGACATCCCACCCTGCACATCCGGGTATGCGTCAGGTCGAAAACAGCAGCTCCATCTACGCGGGTGTCTGTATGCATGAGTACTTATATTGGCTTGTAGCACCCGGTTTCCTCGGGGCGTCCATATGAGCTACGTTTCCGTGATGATCAATACATATGTAAACAAATATCTGTTTGCGGGGAGCGTTGCTATCACCGCTACCACGCACTCAGCTGTCGTCTTTTCTGTTTCTATTGATCTCAAACGCC
>JBBPJY010000063.1:22691-34928 GCA_038088975.1 Xerocomus cyaneibrunnescens
AAACAAGCAATTGGATGCCGATATCATACCCTATTCAATCTGCTCGGGTACGACTCTGCCCTTGTCATCGCCCACTCCGCTACTCGCAGCTCCCAAAGGCTTGAAGCTCGTGTCTTTGCCAACCCCCCTGCGTTAACTTTGCTGCGCAAACCCAGCTTAGTTCCAGTCCGAGTCCAAGTCAGTGTCTTATCGGCACTGACTCATTCACAGTTGGACACACGCGGTCCGCAAGGAGTCACCCCCAAGTGTCTCCGGAGCAGACCCGTCCAACTCGTTCTTAGCGCTGCATGACCCTCCTTCATGTCTACTTTACCCTCCGTAACCAGCAGGCGTTCCAGCGCCTCCTCGAGCGGGACCGCTCGGCCGCCAACCCGCCGTCTGGCCAGAGTACGAGCGCTGGCAAATCGTGGACGCGCAAGAACATCGCTTCCGCGCTAGAGGTGAACGCTCTTGACCATCTTGGTCGCACGGTGTTACATCTCGCATGTGCATCCACCGAGCCTGCAAGCTTGGAGTATGCACGTATGGTCCTCGCGCATCCGTTCATCAACGTCAATCTCACCGACAAGGAGAACCATTGGACGGCGCTCCATCGGGCATTGTATGCGGGCAACATCGAGGCTGCGTGAGTGTCGTGGGTCGCTTTTATCGGAGCCCTGGCTGAACGTGCATTTGTGGTAGGATCATGTTGCTCAAACGTACGGATGTGGACACATCTATCAAGGATATGGAAGGGTATACGGCGTTTGACCTCTATAACTCTACCATCCGGACCACGAATCCGACGTCCCTTGAAGATGGTTATGCCGACCTCTTGACGTGGGGTGCCAATCGGTGAGTCCTCTCATTTACATATATGCGATCACTCACGACGTGTAGAAATGCTGCCCTGGGCCTCGGAGATAGCAACGATCGTACGCACCCGGATCATGTCGTCATTCTCAGGAAAGATGCACCCCTTTCCCCCACTCGTACGCTTGAAGAACGATTCCGGCTCGTCAAAGTGCGACACGTCAGCATGTCGAAGCTGCACACAGGTAGGAGGTATAGTCTACAAATTTCGCGGTTGATATAACCTATGTACAGTGATTCTTACGGACGAGTCGCGCGACAACATTCGTTTGTGCGGCTTCGGGAGCGGCGGACGGTATGGGTCCATGTATGTATCCCCAGTGGCGCATTCTGACCCCATCATTACTTTTCAGTCTTGGTTCCTTTTCTCACACGCTTTATACTCCAACACCCTTCACCCTTTCCTCACACTCGATTGTGTCGATCTCCCTTGGTCAAGACCATACCCTTGCTCTGACGAGTGCAGGTGAAGTTATCAGTTGGGGATTGAACCGATTTGCTCAGCTTGGATATGCTATTGAGTCGGGCCAAGGAGGTTCTGCAGACGAGTTGATCCAGACGACGCCACGCAAGATCACCCATCTGAAGAAAGAATTCCTTAAAGGCGTTTCTGCTTGCAAAACTGCAAGTGCTTGTTGGTCCGATAGCGACGTGTGGACATGGGGGACGAACAATGGGCAACTTGGTGGGTTTACCTTTTGCGGAGTGTTTGAGCAGATTTTTACGAGCGCTCGCCATGTCTCCTCAGGATATAGTAAGACAGCGAGTCCAATCCAGGTCCTCCCTCGCAAGGCGTCGATTATCACGCAGCCCATCCGTGGCATCGCAATGTCTGTCAGTATCTCCGTATGACCCAAAGTCGTGCACGACAGGCTGACTAATTTTGGCTTCTCAGGACACGGCGATGATATGCCTTTTTATGACCGGGGAGGTTGTGTGTGTATGGAATGGGGGTGTTTCGAAGATCAAGTAGGGAAATGAGTATAACCTAATGTTGTATGCTGATCCGTGTTTCTAGTTTCCCCACACACGGATTCCCGTCCGACATTTCAACTGTCTATCGCCCGCCTCAAGCCATCCGCGCTCCTGCAATCACGAAGCTCGTTTGCTGCGATGACTCGTTCGCAGCTCTCTCCTCGAATGGGGAGGTATTTACATTTTCTCTCCCGACTGCTGCCGAAGCAGAAGGGAGTACGCACGGAGGTGGGAGCAGAGGTCTGGTCAAGCCCCAGCGCGTATGGGCATTAAGAAGACAGTTCAGTAGCGTGCAAGTGCGTCGTCTACAACTGGAGTTGCCGTCTGCTGGACTCAATGCTGTCTCTCCATCGACAATAATGGCGTGCGCACTATCAGGACGTTGACATTGGCGGTGATGGCGCTCTGATAGTGTGCACACAGTCAGGACATGTGTTTGTTCGCTCTCGAAATCTCAAGAGCAGCGCGACGAGTGGCGGGACGAAGGCGTTCAAGTTTCAGCGCATCGCACACGTACAACGAGCCGTTGCAGTGTGTGCCAACAGCACAGGTGCCTTTGGCGCCCTTCGAGTTGACTTCAAGCCACCCCTACTCAGCGTGACTGGGCGACGCTTTTCAGCCGACATGGCCGCGATCGCACCTTATATTGATGAGGCTGCGGTCTTAGCGCTCCAGGACACGAAGATACCCTTGGATGCGATCATTGGCGCCGACGATGATTTAGAAGATGCGTCGATCCTTGATGACATTGGCGAGGTGGCCAAGTTGATGGCCGTCCTCTGTGATCGGAAGAATCAACCGTCATCGTCCGCGATGGCCAACAAGCACGGCGCAGACCTCGTCATACGCATTGGTACCGAATTCGAGATACCCGCACACCGTGTCGTCCTCGCCACGCGCTGCATACCCCTTCGCGAGGTACTTGGTAGTGATGGGGTCCTTTCCGACGAATCCTCCAAACTCTCAGTAACGTTCAGCCCGCAGTTAGTTCCTCCCGTGCTCCATTTCGCGGGAATCACCCAGCTTTCGTTGCTAATTCTCCTTCATTACCTTTATGCTGACGAGGTTCTTGCGGTATGGGATCATCGTATTGGATCTCTGTACGAACTACAGTTTTCGAGCCTGGGCCTGTCGGCGGCACAAGTGAAAACGGACCTTACTACTCTGGCACAACTGTTGTGCCTCCCGCACCTAATGTCAGCATTGCAGTCCGTTGGGAGACGCGTTGCAAAACCGTCCACAGATGGTGATTTCCAGTGGCTTTTCAACCAGGCGCAGTCCCCAGGCTCACTGCGGCGCAACGTCTGCGAAGACCCTCTGGCACCTGACGTTGCGCTACACTTTGCTGACAAGACTGTTTACACGCACTCTACTGTTCTTCGCGCACGGTCCACGTTCTTTGCTGCTTTCTTTTCTGATCCAGACTGGACTGTTCAAAGGAAGGACGAGGTAGGTGTGCTCAACGTCGAAATGAGGCACCACAAGTGGCAGGTCATGCAGTTCGTGCTGTCCTTCCTCTGTTTTGGACAGGAGATGATGTTCGAGACACTTGGTGAGTCATGTGGATTTTTTAAAACAGTCCGTGTCAATCACTTTGTAGAATTTCTTGATAATGTCGACGAGTTACTCGAGTTTATGTTTCTCGTGATATCCGCTGCGGTGAGTTCATCCACTTGCCCACGTGTCGTCAGAGTCCTTGATTCCATTTCAATTAGAACGAATTACTCTTGACCCGGCTGGTCCTATTGTGTTCTCAGATCATTCTCAAGTATCTGAATGTGTACAATGCCTGTTACCTACTCACAGACGCTCTCCACTTCAATGCGGTAGATTTGGCAGATCGCATCCTAACTTATATGGCCGCCAATCTCGAGATGCTACTCGAGTCGAGAATCCTCGACGACCTCGATTCTCGGGTAGTGCGCAAGCTTTCAGAACAAACCTGTGCGCAACAGGCAGCCCAGTCACCGGTGTCTCGGTCCGACAAGCTGGGACGCGCAGCGCTGGAGAAGCACAAGGAATGGCTTGCATTACAGGATATTCCGGTTCCCATCATACCCAGCCAGAAATCCTGGCCTGCCAAGGATTCGCCTAGGTTGTCACCGCCTGGTTCGGCAAAGAGGATGACAGCTGGGCGACAATCAGGGTTGCATTCGCCAACTACGAGCCCTGCGCTTCGTCCGTCGCTGGCGCCGCCACTGCCGCCACCATCAGGAGATGAGATCTTCGTGATGGATGACGCGGATGGGGTACCATCCCTTAAACCAAATCCGGCCCATGCGAGTGTAGGAGAGGAAACGCCCGTTCCGGCGACACCACCTGGGTCCGCCAGGCCAGGATGGAAGAAGAATCCAGCGACGCCTCGGTGAGTAGTTCGTGTGCACGTCTTCACCTTTATCTTACATTCATGCAGCACGGACCTCAAGGCAATTATGGCAGAGGCAGAGAATGGAAAGAAGCAGGTTCATGCGAGAGGCGACATCGCTGACGCAAGCGTGGATGCAATGAACAGTACGAGCGCTGGTCAGGTCGTAGGTCCATCACGACCGCCCATACCTACACCTGGACAACGCTGGCGATCCGACACTCCGCCAACACCCCATCGCGTGGTATCAGACCCCGCGACACCACCAAAGCCCGAGGTGCCAGTACTGAGTCGTACAAGCTCTGCTGCTAGATTTACCCAGGTTACGCCAGCGAGCCCGAGTCCTTCGCGGCCTGTCATGGGTCCCGTTATCACACCCGTCCGCCAGACGTCGAATACGCCCAAGTCTGGGAACACAGGTGGCAGCTCGCGGAAACCATCGTACGTGCCCATGCTTTCTTAAAAATTCGTCCTAGGTTATTCGTACGCTGATGGTCATTATTCTTGTCTCAGATTCGGCGGTGCATGGACGCTGCCTCCCGTACAACCGATCGCAGCGCCGACGGTGCCCAGCTCAACGACACTTTCATTTGTGGACATACAGAGGATGCAAGAATTACAGGGCACGGCGTCTACGTCAAAGGACAAACGATCGTTGCGCGATATTCAGGAAGAGGAGAGGGCACGTCAGCAAGAGGCTGATTTCTTGAAATGGTGGGCCAAGGAAGAAGAACGTGTGCGGCTTGAGATGTTGGAACAGGAACGGCGGCCTCAGAACAAGCACAAGGGTGGCAAGACGCGGTCTCGAAAGCCCAAGGGGGTGACACAGCCAGATGCAGCGCCACAGCGGGCGTCACGCGGTCATCAAAGATGACGGCACGGAGAGGAGGTCAATGATTAGACGCGTCTCGGGAGTATGGTATAGATATAATATGATACCACGTAGTAAGCAGGCAAAGTCTCGGGATGATATGAAGTTGCGAACCGGACTGGTTACCTAGAATATAAATTCGTTATGTACCTATTTATTCAGGACTTGCCCTAGGGCGTGCAGATATTGGTCAAGCAGTGAATCGCATTTTCGTTGTAAGCAGAGAAACAACTTCTTTCCTTATGATTGCGCCATCTCGTGCATTACCAACGTTTTGTCCTGTTCATGATCATGGTCTCTGAGCAGGGTAAACAAGCACTAGGGAGATGATTCCTCCTCCGCTGTGGTGTTCATATTATGTCGAATTGATAGCATATATGTTATACCTGGCTAGTGCAGACACCGTCTGGTTCAAACCCCTCCGAATACTCATAGGCAACTGCCATGTCTGAACCATTTATCCATGAGCAATCAGGATGTCCCAGTCATCTTTAACCCCAATGAAATTTTCAATCCCTGGGAATTACTCTAGGAAGGCGCATGAGTTGATGTCGGTGAGAAAGTACAGCACTGAGCATCCTTTGAGGGCTTCGATGGTCCAGCCCAACCCCACTCATCAGGCCTTCAGGTCCCAAATCACCGTTTCCACCGTTACGTTCTCCCTCATTTTCTTTGTGTTTGGATCACCGTAGCAAATGAGACATTGCCTAGATCATGCGATGACAAACAACGGGTGAGGCAAGCACTGACGGGTGTCAGTGCTGATGCAAAGCGAACGACCAAGAGTTGGTAAGCTTCGTGAGGCGTCGATTAGCGAGAGATCCAGCCAAGATGGGGCTGGATGGACTCACTGGGAGAATAGATTCAATGGGAGACAATGCTACCATTTGTGTCTCGCGTGCGTGTATAGAATGGCTCCAAAGACTTGATTCGAGTACTTGAGTGACAAGATAACGTCCCAACGGAAAAGTTGATCATATGCACATGAATCTTATACTATATTGATTCATGACCGTACTTTTTGTGTGCGTGCAGCGGGGGTGAAGGAAGCATTAACTTACCACCATTCACCTGTGACACGTAGCATACCTGGCCGTGGCATGGACATGTACGTATCGGGACCCTATGCAGGTAGTCCATACAGCAATAGCGACACTTGAGCGGTACGAAATTCTAGCTCACCGATAATGAGATGAATTATCATGTGGCGAGCAAATCGCTCTCTTGGCGGTGGCATACACCCGTCAATTGAAGGCTTCGACCGCGAACGAGTTGCCGATAAGGCTGATAAGCGACGATCAACGTCTGGTACCGTAGTTGGCCTTGGTCTGTACCTGAGCCTCCGAGAAGGGGCGCCACGAAACCAAGTAACACATGTCATATACATAAGTGGAGTATTGCCCAACCGCGTGCGTGGTGCAACCATCAAGGAGGGTGGGAGCGTTAGTGGACGTCAACTTCCAGTATTTGAATGCAATGGTCCATCCCACTGACAAGGTCGAATTGACTCCGAGTCTACCAATCCCACGTATCATAATCCCAGCTTCAATGCCAATGTTTACCGAGAGTGGCGTTCAGCCGAGCGCGCGATAAGAGAGGGTGGCGTGTGTGGGGCCAGGAAGGAAATGCTACGTAATGGAGACTTCAGGCTCCACGGTTCGTTCCTTCGACCGGGCTCGGTACCTGCGCTATGTGGGAGGAATCACTCAGGCTGCTCGAGGCTTCAAGGTCTCGGTCACCGCTTCTCGAACAAATTTAGAACTGAACATAGGCCCCCCGAAACACTCACGCACCTTTCTGGTGCCCGACGTCTAAGCTACAAGGGAAATATAAAAGCTGTCGGATACCAGACGCTAACCTTTTTCCCGGGAAGCGCCAAGACAAAGAACGTCACAGGTCGCGCGAGATTTTCGCACCCCCCAGCTAGTGCACAAACCCCATTAGTACTCATACCGTGGTGTACCTAGAATTCTTGATCACGACTTTCTCGCATAATGACCAATCGTACGTACCAATTTCTTGGGCACGAAGCCCCTCGAGGTTTGGTCATATTGCTGATTATGGTAGAGTCTTTAAGGTATGGTGGGGTGACTGCTATCACAATGAAACGTCATGATAGGGCGAGTTAGGTTGATGTGACTTGCAGCCGACCTATCTGCCGTTACCTGACGGGGTCACTCCTGGAGTCCTTAAGCAACCTGCTGTAAAATGTATGACCCCCCGTTTCCCCTTGCGCTCTCACCTCGTTCCTTGCTGAAGCTCCTGTCTTAGGTTCGTGCGCTCGCTCGGGCCCTGTCCCACTATTGCATTCTCTTAAATATGACTCGGAGTGCCATCGGAATTCCTCTGGACAAGGCAGAGCTCCTCTCAGTGCTGCTGGAAGCACTCTTGTACGGTAAGACCTGTTGATTGTGATTATGGAAAATGACACTGAATGTCAGCGTGCTCAAGGTTTCTCGTTGTTGATGTTTGGAGCAACCATCTGGACGTTACTGGACCGGCGATCTGTTCATGAGGTGAACCGTAAGATGTTCACAGCAGCATGCGCGTTGTTTCTGTTTAGCACGGCCGTGCGTGTCTCCGTTTGTTTTCTTGAGCAGCTATCAGATAGAGATTTGACCACATTTACAGCATATCGTTATTGATATCATTAGGGTAATGCAGGGCTTGATATTGTACCGAGACACCTACCCGGGAGGTCCTGTGGCGTATTTTTCGGATGTATCTCAATGGACGTTTGTGTCCAAAAACTATGTGTTTACAGCACAGACGTTGATAGGGGATGGCGTCGTCGTAAGTTTGTTTTCGTCGAGATGAACGTTACCCGCTGAGTGAGTTGCAGCTTTATCGCTGCTATGCGGTGTGGCAATCTAAACGTGCCATGATATTGCCTGTGGTACTTTGGTGTGCTTCTGCTGGTGCGTGAAACGTATGCCTTTGAAGCGATCAAGACAACTAACGGCCTCTCGGAAGTGACTGGAATCGGAGGCCCATACACTGCATCAAGAATGACACAAAGCGGGGTCTTTAGTGGGAGCCTCTCGCGATGGATCACGGCGTTTTGGGGAACAGCGTTGGCCACCAACTTGTTAACAACCTGTACGTAGTCATGCTTTCGGATATCGAGGTGAAAAGAGTCCCTCTGAACTCCTCTCCCCTTCTACCAGCTCTGTTGGTTTGTCGTATCTGGTATGTCGACCACAAGGCCATAACGTTGCGCGGGCATCGACCGTCACAACTACGGCCGATTCTGCACGTACTCGTCGATGCCGGCGTGATTTACTCCCTCACTCTCCTCGTGGCGTTGATATGCTTCGTGACCGACTCCGACGGTCAATATGTGGTTCTAGACATGGTCAGTCCCCTGCGCCTACTCGAGGAGAATGTCACTGAACAGTGTCACCGCGGACTGCCAGGTCACGCCAATCATCTCCATCACGTTTTACATGGTCATCATCCGCGTGGGGCTGGCCGCCCGTGCCAGCCAGAGGACAGATATATCCTCGGGGAACACCTCCCCGGACCAGGGTCTGAGCGCAGAACGAAGGCGGAGAATGCAAGTCCACATCACGACATTGACAGAGAGCAAAGTTGACCATGGTCAACACCCACTGATATCTCCAACGAGTCCTATCAGTAGCAGAAGCAGTCCGGGCGAGGTCAAACTCGGCGGTGGTGAAGGAGAGGTGTAAATACATATTAGGAACGCGTTGTCGTCGACACGAGGATCGTTCTTCTACTGTCTATCGAGAGTCCTTTGCAAATGATAAATAACACTGGGGTCTTACTGTAATTAGGTGAATTGGTGGCGTGTAGGCTACATAATTTTAAAGGGTTCGATAATCTTCTGCGGAAGCCGTCCCACGTTCATCAACCCCACCCACGTGCCTCACCCACCGGAACCCCTGCCAACGGACTGTACAATACCATATACGATTGCCGTTATGACCAGCGCAGTCGCGAGCAAGAATCCAACTGCGCTGATGCGCGTCGA
Organism: Xerocomus cyaneibrunnescens; assembly: GCA_038088975.1. NCBI lineage: Eukaryota > Fungi > Basidiomycota > Agaricomycetes > Boletales > Boletaceae > Xerocomus > Xerocomus cyaneibrunnescens. The sequence goes on from JBBPJY010000063.1 coordinate 31,749, forward strand.
CCGGATGGGCGAGGTGGATGACAGACATGGGAATGCTTTGAACACTGGAACGGGCTCTTCGAAGCTCGCAGTTGGGATGGATATAGAAAGCCGCACATCAGAGTTTCGTGGCCGCTGCGAGTCCGTGCTAGGGCGGCGTTCCGAGGGTATTGAGGGTGGGCCAGGAGTCCCAAAACTTGTACGGCTTGCCCCTGGGCTATGCGCGGTGAGGGCAGCCCGTACGGTATGCGACTGAGACTCCAGCGATGTTGGACTTAACAACAGGAACTCGTCCATTCCCGTGTTGGACGAGTGTGTAATCGAGTGAGAACTGGAGAGTGAGAGCGACAACGACGGTCGCCGTTGTTTGTGATCATCCACTGCCGCTTTGCCGGTTACGTCGAGAAGTAGTACAGGGTGGTCCATCCCACCAGCGTTTGTTGAGCATTCACCTTCGCTCGGGAATTCCTGCCCGTAGTAGCGATGCCTGGAAGGCGACGACACGCGGTTCCTGATGGGCATTGGAATTGCGTCCAACGTGAACCTCTCCACTTCCCCAGACGCCATGATGGTTTTCATCTCCTCTGTGATGTCGGGGTCTTCGTCTGTAGAGTCGGTGATAATCACAACCGGTATGTTCTCCATGGGGGTCGTGGCGGGTTCTGGCGCTGTTGTCGGTCTGACTGATGACAAAGGTGTGCTGACCTCAGGAACTCGTGGAGTTGCAGGGGAGACATTTGCATCTAATACGGCGGAGGCTATGTGTCTCTTCGACACTATGAACAAGATGAATGGGATGAGAAGATTAGAGGGTGAAGTGAATATGAGCGATGCCCAGTTCAGTATTGTTGCAAGGCCCGCCTAGAATACATCGACGGTGAGCATCATAGTGTCAGCTGCAAGATAGAAATGAACATACATTGGTTTGAAAGGGTATAGTAATTAGCCAGGGGACTATAGCTGACAAAAAGATGGCCATTTTATAGGAGCATATGTTGCCTCGTAAAAGGTTGTATCGAATGACGATCGTAAACACCGGGACAGAGGTAACGAGCACAGCTAGTGGATGACGGAGCTACAGTCAATATAGATGAGACAAAGAGGGAACAACGCACCTAAAGGAAACACATAGCTCGATACACGGGCCATTGTACTCAAAGCCCCATGTCCTGCAGCTGCCGCGAACACTTGCAAAAGTGTCGCATCATTTGGAAGAATGAACGCCAAGCTGCCCATCCAACCAATGGGGATATAAATGAGACACGAAATGAGGATAGACATCCAGACGACAAGACGAATGTTGACTGAGGGATGCGTGTTGTTTACCCACGCCGGGATGGTCGTTACCTATAGGAATAAAAAACATTAGCCAGCGAGAAAGAAAAGGACAAGGACTTACGAAGGAGAAATTCGAAAGCACGAACCCTACGACAGTGGATTGATTGTGCCCCACTGCCGGGACATGGTTGATATTGATACCTCTAACTGCAAAGATGACGATCCATACGACGGTTATGATGAGAAGAACAATGAATGATACGACTTGGAATATGACGTTGTCTACGAGGTGGACAAGACTGAGTGGGAGAATCAGGGAAATGGTGATCTGAGGGATCCATGAGCACACCAAGTTTGAGGGGCGATGCGATGCTCACCAGTGTTCCAAACGAACCAAGAATGTGTCCAGAGAATGCACTGTTTGCATTAGGTGGAATTTGATCGACTGTGTATATTGAGCTCACGTCAAGCATCAGAAAACGGGACGTACCACAGACCCAGCCATCAGTAAAGCTGACGGCGCACGTCTTGTGAGCGACACTGATAAGGAATGCATCCATGGTCTACCCAAAATGGTCAGCAAATGGCGGTTTCTGGGAAGACAACGGACCTGGAAAGACTCCAGAAGACTGGCGATCACCAAAGTCTGCATTGCCAAGTACAGCAAGCCTTGTACGACGATATGCCACCTTCTACCCAGAAAGAGGTGAGCAATGGTTGTGAACTCGATAGAGGCTTGAAACGCCTCGTTTCCTTCTATCGACGACATTGTTTCGACGACAAACAATGCCGCTGATCCAGATAGCAGCGCTATCACTGCAAAGGTGAGGAGGGGACTAGACGAAGAGGCACGAGGTGTAAACTTTAGCAAGACGCTGGAATGAACCGACGCACGTCAACCACCCTGCTTGCTGGAAGAGTAGCGGAATAACAACCAACGAGGGGCCAGTGATGCTCGAGACGAGGAGAGCCACGCTCCCAAGAGAACCGATGGTACGAGGCATGAGGCAAGGACGAACGAGACCGTTCGGGTGAAGCTATCGATGACCTAACTGCGATGGGCGTAAAGATCATCGCTTTGGGCTCCGGAGCCCAGTGTCCTCGTGTGTGTCACGAGCGCAAGTCAAACCTAACCCTGTGTGCGGGTGAACGGAGCGGCGCTGCGCTTCCTAGAAGCTGGCTGAAGGAATGATCGATGTTGGTGGCTGCTGGCGACGTGGCATCAACCCAATGATGAACCATCAGATTGGCTGGAATGCCGGCCCGGGCGCGTCCAATCAATACTCAGCTTGTGGCACTCGCCAGTTACTCGCCATCATCAGTCCCGTTGGCACACTCGTAGTTGGAACTGGCCTTGCATTGGCAGTCGTTCATCCACGATACCTCGCCCCAACAAGTGCTGTGAACTTTGAAGGGTAAACATCCAGCCCTGCCATACGCTGCCAATCGAAGTCGGACTCCGCGGTCGAACATCCACACGCTGTGGAAGTGTTGGAAGCTCTCAAGTATATCCACTACTGCACACTCCAACATAGTCTGTCATTCATAGCAGTGCTGCACATGGGCTCGGGTTCCGGAAAAAAACGGTCACGGTCTGAATCCGATACGTCTCACACCCCAGATGAGGACTGCGAGAGCACGAGAAATAAACGACTACGACATGGATCAACATCACCGTCCATTACTCGGACTGTGAGTTTCGAGACCTGGTTGTGAGCTTGCTAACTAACTTATTCTGCAGGATAGTGTATCAACGCCCGGCGTTTCCGTCCCCAGCCCATACCAGGAGCATCGGAAAGAGGAAATCTCTCAACCAGGAATCCAGCCACAGGACGACCCATCTCATTCAGAACCTACAGACGAGGCCGAAGAAATGACTATTGCTAGTACGGCATCCATTTCACTCTACAATTTATAGCCATA
>JBBPJY010000064.1:5793-16328 GCA_038088975.1 Xerocomus cyaneibrunnescens
ATCGTGATCCCATAGTCCTGTGTCACTCATACGACTCTTGTCTTCTTTTCATCATCCAGTTCTTTTTACCCACTCGTTCCAACTGCAAAGTCAATCATCTCCTTGTTGTGATTATATTCAGTAAGCATGAAGCATATGTTCTTGACAGGCTGGCAGCATTTGTGAGCGTAAGGGAAGCAGGTAAATGTAGTCGGAAGCCAAGTGAAAACAGATCATTGAGCTTGTAGACTTATGAACGAAGGTTTCCTGGTTTCACTATCTCCGCAAGAGAGCCTTGCAATGCCCTCTGTGTTAGCTGACCACACCCTACCAATAAGCCCTTTCTCTCTAGACTAGTAAGCTGCAGAACTTCATGACTTTCATCTAAAAACTGGGTCTGGATTAACCATGGCCAAGATAAGAAGGCGCGAAGTGTTTCCAGATCCTTGATGCCCAACTGGACGAAAGCATCAAGATGGTGCTCAAGGCTAGGTGCCAGGGAACCAAGAAATTCCTTCATGATGGGAACACGGTTCTCCTATACCGACTGAGATATTATATTTCACTATGCTCAAGAAAGATAGACTAACCGGCATATCACAAGAACCTTTGAGGTTCCTTGCAGGCTGTGAACACTGCTAGAATGAGGATGTGACCGATATAGCTTGAAAGTGGGTGAACCGACCACTTCGGGTGAAGCCTTCGGCTTCGGTTCTGTCAAATGCTTCGAGCGAGTAGGTTTAGGGCGCATGTGGTGATATTGCCTCTTGTCCACATATCTCTTTAGGTAGATGCGCGCTGGCCAGCTGTCCTCATATTTGTCTAACCACGGAAGGCTTGTTTGGACCTGAGGCAAAACTAGTGATCAGTTTGCAAGTGATCCTCGGCATACGTACACACCTTCGCTATAAGTTGATCCACACGGTCTGGTGCTTGCTCTTCCAGGCACTTGAACGGATGCAAGTACTGACGATGGAGAGCCCGGACGGTCGTCTGCCAGCACCTCGGAAATCCAGGTCGCACGAAGTGTACGAAGAGACGTAACGCACTGTCAATTCTTTGTGTCCTTGAGAGCCTTTCTCGATTCCGGCTGCCCGGAAAAACGACGAAGCGTCCCGCTTTACATCGTGGAACATTTTGATTGTACTGGGTCTGGGGCGAGGGATGACCCACTTGCCCGGCGCGATTGTCCCAGATACGCTGTGATTGCACTTGTCTGCAAAAGGAGTCACGATTCGTTGAATCCAAGACGGTGGCTATGAAGTCACCTTGCGCCATGGGGGATGATGAGACGGCCAGGGAGAGGCCCGAGTTTATATGCCATGAACGGCAGCACCGAGACAGTGCGGTTCACGGCTGGCTCTATGCGGTACGAGCGCAGAGGGGGACATGTATGACGGGGATGCACGTGACTGATAGCGTATGTAATGGCGGGTGCCGCACAGACCTGGCCCGTCTGCTCGAGTCGTATTGTCAATCATGCCTGTGAAAAAGTCGCACTCTGTCTGCCCGCACGCAGACGCCGTCTTCGAGGATGACATCGACATGGACGCGCCACAATCCCCCGCATCCCCCGCATCCTCCCCACCCTCCCCTCCACAGCCCGCACTCGCCATTCACACCGCAGCATCCTCCCCCAAATCATCCCCTCCCCAGCAGCGTCCTCCCCCAGATGCTCTCGCCCGCGCCCGTCCACAGAGATCACTCGCACCCATCCCCATCCCCGACCCTGCAACCGATATCACCCGCCTGCGTGTCCGTGCCCAACGCCACCACTGCTTGTATCCCGGTGCGACCTTCCAGGGCACACAGAAGAGCGGTAGGAATAGCTACGACGTCAACGTCACCATTGTCGTACGTTCCCCTTGCATCACTCCACTTATCGTGCACTCATGGGCCAAAGGACGTCGACTTCTCCTCCTCATTCCTTTGTGGGTACCTGCGCATACGCGGGCTGACCGATGATTGGCCCGAGTTGACAACTTACTTTGACGCTGAAATTATCGGCAGTCGCTACGGCTTTCTGACACAGAAGTGGGGTGCAAACGAACAAGAAGACATGGTGCACTGGCAACGTTTCCCGGCCTTCCGGCACGTCAAGAGCGAGCTTAGGAGACCGCACTTGACCATTTCTGATCGCGATCGCGGGGCCGTCTTCATGAGATGGAAGGAAAGATTCCTTGTCCCCGATCACAGAGTACAGGATATCAATGGTGCAAGCTTTGCTGGTGCGTCCTCCATCTCATGAACAGCGCATCTGTACCGTGCATTAAACACATTCCTCGTCTCCGATAGGCTTCTACTATGTTTGTGTCGATTTCAATCCACAATCTCCAGGCACCAACATACGATCCGTCACGCAGTCATTTCCCCCCTGTGCAGAGGAGTACGGAGAGGGTGATTTACTGACATCACCTTCCCCTGGTAAACTGGAATCCATCCCCGTTGGTCGTCGTCGTCGAGACTCTAGCACCCGACGAGGAGGACGTGGATCATCTATTGGTCCCCGTTCTCCACCGCCAGCTGCCACTATGAGCGGCTTCTACTTCCACCAAAATTCCGAACCGTGCGCAATGTCTCGTTTACTTTTGTACGACATCAGCTGACCGATTCACGTATCTCAGATATCAGCAGTTATCGCTGAGTCACGTCCCCGAAAGCTCGAGCTCCTGCTTCGAGTTTCGCTAAAATCTCTGATGGTGAAAGCTCATCGGCTGACCATATCCTTTCAATGGACCACACGCTTCAGATCTTCATGATCTCTGCCGTCACTCTCAAGCTGGACTGTATATCCGTGAACTCGTCTGGTTCTCGCTTAGTGTTACCCTCGGGGCATTCTACGCTACATGTACTTTGTACACATTCCTTGTTTTCCTTTCAATAATGAGTTTAGTAGTCTTTGTCCACTCCATTCCAGTTACATAAATCTGCAACTCTGCCAACTACGACAATAAGCAGTCGAGGACGTCTGGAAAATGGAAGGTCGGGCGGACGTGTGGTCATGAAGTGCTGAACTTGCGACAATTAAGGCTTCTAGGTATCGTCGTGTAATGGCTCTTCTCGCCAATGGAGACCCATAGCCTCGGCTCTCGGATGGGCTAGAAATTGGTTACTTCACTCTCCGTGGGGCCGACCTTACCGCAAGCACAGTACGGCCATCCGATCCGATGTCCTCACTGTGACTCGTTGCAGCTTCCTCCGAGCTGGTCTGGCTTCAGACATGTAATTCATGGCTTGGGTGCAACCCCCGAGTCTACGCCTGTTTCGTGGATAAAATGGTCAGTACAATATACACCGGGACTCCATGCTAACTATATACCAGACTGAGCCTTTTTTTTACTTGGCAACTGCGCATTTCCCTTTCTCTCGGAAACCGTCCATCACTATGAGTCCATGACTGATCCTGCACTCGAATATGAGCAACTGGGTAGCAATTCTCCTCGGATTATCATAGTGGGAGCCGAGTTTGTCGACTCGTTGTATTACAGCGGTGCAGCAGGCTGCCGACACTCTGACGTAGTATTGCCGGAATTACTCTGGCAATAAACCTCAAGCTTCGAAGCTTCATGGCCAAGCTGCATTTCACCAATTTCGTGGTATGTCAGGTCTTGCCATCATGTGGCGCTGCATTGCATTTCGTGTTCATGACAATATTCACTGGCTTACACAGACATGCCTACGTATGCAGGTGTACGAGAATGCGCCGAATATCGGCGGAACATTGCGGGTAGGTTCCATTTTGCGCATAACACACTGACCCTGCTGACGTATGATGGTGGCCCAATCTGCTTCCTTGACCCTGCATCTTGGTCAGAATTCAACACGTATCCCATGCGTATCAACTACTAGACCGTGCTTGGGGGACAGCTTCAGAGAGGAAGGCCTGCGAACCAGGGTTGTGGCTCTGATGTTCCTGGGCATTGGTATTCTCTTTCCACGGAACAGAATCCCTACTGGGAAAATCGTTGTTTCCCAACCAGAAATCCAAGGCCACTGGGAGAAGCCGTTTCGCAAGCACGACATCCCTTCCTACACGATATTTGATTTGATACGCAAGTCAACCTCGTTGAGTGGGACAAGAACGCAAATGCGCAGAAGTTGTCGCTTGTAAACACGGTCTCGGGGCAGACCACACGTGCCAAGGCTGAGATAGTCATCTCAGCGGTGGGCTGTTTACGTCATATTTATCTCCAAAGAATGTGACGGGTGGTGAGAGGTTCAGAGGTCTTCTCTGGCATTGGAGGCACGATGTCGATCTGAAAAATATGTAAGCGCGTCGGTGTCATCGGGAGTGGGTGTCCTGTGTATGGTGCTCTGCCTTGCTGGCTGAGACCCTTTCTGACGTGCGCTTCCAGCGTGGTACGCAGGGCACAACTCCTGCCCATCATCTGTGAAGAGAGAATAACTGAAGTGATCAACTTCTGTCGATGCCTGTAATAGTTTGTGGCACGGGTGGGTGCAGGCGCACCCTTCGTGTGTACTAAACCTGATATCAGAATAGGGACAATACAGATATCCCGAGTAGATCAAGCGGACGTTTGCACGAGTCCTTTTCCTCATGTGGGCGTACCGCGCATCGATCATGACCAGAGTATGTCCCACGTAGCAATCAGAGAATCACGACTACTGATTCGAACTAAATCCCTCAGTCTGTCCTCATTTGGTTCATATTCAAGAACAATCTCCAGTTTAGCAAGATCGTGCGCATGGTAATCCGTACTTTCAACTCGAATTTCACTCCGTCGTTGATGATAGCACGGTTCACGATCAAATACTTGAAGGACACCGCACCAACGGAGAACGTCGGCAGGATGATCCCCGGCTATTGTACGTCTAGATGGCTCTAAGCATTTCGATGGGTCCATTACGAAAGTTATAGTTCTGGGTTGCAAGAGAGTTATCGTGTACCTGGTTATCTTGCTGTTCTGCGCAGGCCCAATGTATGGCTCCATGGGATGTGGTCCAGGAAATTGTAGAGGACGGGGTCGTACTCTCCACCGGAGGAACGGTACGATTGGACGTGATTATATTTGGAACGGGCTTTTATTTGGTAAGTACTTAATGTGATGCGAATCACTGCTGTTCATTCTAAATGGGATTTGACAGGGGAATAGGGATATGTCCTTCCGAGGACTCGACGGGCTAACGCTGGGTAAGTACTTCGAGTCCAAAGGTGGGGCAGCAGGATATTACGGAATTGTGTCCCCCGGGTTTCCCTACGCGTTTACGATTGTGGGTAAGTTGATCAGCATGGAAAGCGTCAGGAGAGGGGCTGATGAGGAGTAGGCTTGGACACGTATCGTTACTGTTCACGATTGAGCTTCAGGTGGGCATTGCTGCCTTTGACGGAAGGTATTGTGCTGAGGGTCACGCGGGACGCACGTGTAGGTAGATATTTTTGAAACTGATCCAGTCCACCATTGCTGGGGAATACAAGGCGCTCAGGGTTAAGGATGGGGATGCATGCGTGGATCTGGAAGCGGATGGAAAATACGATTTTCCTAAGCTGTTTCTCATACTATTGTGGCGGTGACCGGAAGGAGACGAGGAACACTGCGACGTTTCCGGGAATGATGGCGCTGCACTGGTGGATGCGGCGGCGGCCACGATGGGCAGATTATGAGGTGTTACAAGGCGAGGGCGCAAGCGGTGGGTGGTGATGGGACAGCTTCGGAGATGGAAGGATGTGAGCGGGGATGTTGCGGAGGATGTGTATCGGCCTTGACCGAAGGCTTGGGCGTGATTTCCTAATTCCAATCTTCTCTCCGCAGGCAGCTAGAATAGGCTCAGCCTCGCCCTGCCTGTGCGAGCAAGTTGAGCTTGTCCGTCCTCCCTTTTTTTTTTCTTTCTAATACCAGTACATACCTTCAATAATGGCCTCTCATCCCTCCGGATCCAACAACGTCGTCGGCGTCCACTACCGCGTCGGCAAGAAAATCGGCGAAGGCTCCTTCGGTGTCATCTTCGAAGGTGCTCCTTCCGTCCTCTGCTCCATCGCCCCCCCCCTCACCCTCCACTCCAGGGACCAACCTGCTCAATTCAACCACCGTCGCCATCAAGTTTGTGCGTCCGCGGCACCATTCCAACCCCGACCAGCTCTCTCATCTTTTCTCGTAGGAACCTCGCAAGGCCGAAGCTCCCCAGCTCCGTGACGAATGTCGCTCGTATCGCATCCTTGCTGGCTGTCGTACGTCCCTTTACTATGCACCATCCCCATCAACCGACCTCGTTTTAGCCGGGATACCTCAGATCTACCACTTTGGACAAGAGGGTTTACACAACATCCTGGTCATCGACCTCCTCGGTCCCAGCTTGGAGGACCTCTTCGACATGTGTGGGCGCAGGTTCTCCACCAAGACCGTTTGCATGGCTGCAAGGCAGATGGTGCGATGCACACGCTCCGGAACAAAGAACATGCCTTAACGTAATCCTGTAGATCTCCCGAGTGCAAACCATCCACGAGAAAAATCTCATATACCGTGATATCAAACCCGACAACTTCCTCATCGGCCGCCCTGGAACCAAGGCTGCGAATGGTAGGTTCCCTTTGCTGACGCTAGATTGAACCAAAACCTCAACAAGGTCTACTGCAGTCATTCACGTTGTTGATTTCGGTATGGCTAAGCAATACCGCGACCCGAAGACGAAACAGCACATCCCTTACCGTGAACGGAAGAGTCTTAGTGGGACCGCGCGGTATATGAGCATCAATACACATTTAGGACGAGGTATGGCGGAATTAACGGATATTACCCCGCCGATTTTTGAGGCTTGCTTGGCAGAGCAATCGCGCAGAGATGACTTGGAATCTCTTGGCCATGTCTTCATGTACTTCCTGCGCGGCAGCTTACCTTGGCAAGGCCTGAAAGCTGCGACAAACAAGCAGAAGTACGAGAAGATCGGAGAAAAGAAGCAAACTACACAAATTAGAGAACTTTGTGAAGGCTACCCAGGTCAGTCATTGAACTCGGCGGGCCCCAACTTTCGTCTGACCAGTTCCTCAGAGGAATTTGGTATCTATCTAAACTATGTCCGCAAGCTTGGTTTCGAAGAAACCCCCGACTATGATTTCTTGCGAGAGTTATTCGCCAAGGTCATGAAAAACAACAACGAGGTTGATGACGGTGTTTTCGACTGGAATTTGTTGAATGGTATGTGCAGATAACTACCTTTCTCCCTTCCAGCTCATCAAATTGTCAGGCGGAAAAGGTTGGGAAGCATCGATGGTGCGTCTTTTTATATACGATCCATCAGGGCTATGAACCGACGACACGGCGACGTCCAGGGTCAACAACCGGTCCTTTCCCAGGTCCAAAATGTGCCTGCATCTCAGCCTCAGGATCGTCGACGAGATCTAGAAAGACAACGCGATGCCGAATGGAGAAGGGCATCCCAAACCAACCCACAAGTAATTCCCCCGTCCCCGGCACTTGTTCGTCATGGGTCGAAGCAGCGCAGAGTTCCAAACGTGCTTGCGTCTGGCGCTGGCGGCACTACCCCTGGTCAAGCCACACCCATGTCTGCGGCTGCTCAAGTCAATGTTCCCATATCAACACCTCAGAACCGAGCAAGTTACAGTGGTGCCCCGCAGCACCCATATGCCAATGCGACTCCAGGCATGGATTATGGAAACGATGAAGCATACCCCCACCAGCCCTATGGCCGTGCCTCTCCCATGGTGTCGACTGTTGGTGCTGCTCTGCCGGCGATCAGTAATGTTCGTGCACGAGGAAACGAAGTTGGTGTATCACAAGGAGATGAGTATCATGACCAAAACGGTGACGCCCAGGAACCAAAGTCGAGTTTCTGGAGAATCCTCACGTGTCGATGCGGTTAGACACCCATCTTCAACACAACTCTTCCCTTGCTCTATCGTGCCTTTCTATTACCATGAACGTATATCGTCACGTCGCCGGTCATTCCTTCACTATCGAATTTTGATATACCCTCCTTCATTAGTCGCACCTTAATATCCGCTTCACTTGGTCATATGGTTTTTACCAGGACATGGTAACGCTGACGTTCTCCGACTCTCAAGATTTTTGCTATCACGGAACCTGAAGAACTCTTTTTACGATCTGATTATTGCTTGGTAGCGAAAGATATATGTTCAAGAATCATGTGTGAAACTTGTGGATAAAGAAGTAGTGGTGACATCGACTAGGAAAGCAAGGAGAACAGCAAAGGTACAATCATAGCACAAGCATTGTCTATAGTACAACAGGAGACTTTGGCGGTTGCTGTGCATGGTCGGAGACGGTGGACGGTGGTGAAGGTGGCACTGCAATGGCTTCGTCACTCTCGGATGCGAAAAGATTGCAGGGGGTACTACTAACCTTGGTCGTTCACTTTGTCACGGTCCTGCGCAACCGCCACCTGGGTGCTGGGCGGCATGCTAGAGACCCCAGCCTCGACGGGTGTGGAGGAGTTTGGTGGGGCCGGGCTCGCAAGCATTTCGCTGCTGCGGCTCCCAGAGGGCGGTCCTCTCTCCTTTGGCCTCCTTCTGTTCGTTGGATCAGTGAGACCACGTCTTCGACCGTGGTGCTCGGCCCCGAAATAAGGATGCCCCCAGCTACTTTGAGCATCTCCACGTCTCATCCTGTGGCTGCGCGGCTCCGTTGGTGTTCGCCGACGAACAGACGGGGAAACACTCTCAGGAGACGAGGGCGTGAGTAAAGGAAGGGTCTCGATGGGAGGATAGTCCGGCTCCTGGATCTCCACAGATTGAAATCGATTGTTGGTTGGGATGTTTCGCATTCGCCATCTGGGATGAGCGGAAAAGTCTTGGGGAGGGTAGGGGATAAAATTGGACGGTCCACTCGGTGGCGGGGCCGGATGATGATGGGATCCCGAGCTATACATCCTCCGAATTTCATCCAAGTTTTCGCGGTGCACATCGCGCTCGCGCTTGTATGTCTCCACTTGAGTGTGCAGTTCACAATTCTCCGCTTCTAATCTCATGATACAACTGGACATGTCTCCCGAAGGCTGGTTGGTAGAAATACTTCGAGTGAAGTTGAGATTCTTTTGTACACCGATATCCCTATATTGTGGTTTCCCGATGGGGCTGATTACAGGTTTGCTGACACGAGGAACTGCGCCGAAAGAGTGAGGTGGAGTAGGGACATGAGAAGCTGCACCAGTGCCATTTAATTGGAATGTTTGATTTAGTGCATTGGCAAGGAAATTGTTATTGTTTGGTGATGGTCGATCTCGGATATTAAGGGAAGAGTCGTGGTGTTTGGAGGGTCGTGACAGCCTTTCAAGTTGTTTGACATAAGGTTCTGCTTCTCGCTGCAGTGAGTAGGTCAAGCTCACCGAGAAGCAGGACCTTGTGACATTTTCCTCTTCCTCTTCTTCCTCTTCGATGGCGACTGTTTGGACATCCCTTGCTCAGCCTGCGGTGAGTAACCAGAGTCGGGGGATCCAGCAATATTTGACGATAAAGGACCAGGGGTTCGCCTTCGTTTTTGTCTCAGAGATGACGAATATTCTTCTCTCTTCCCATTGTGCCAATCAGATTGTGGGATTTCAACACAATCGAAGACGAGCCTCGGTTTCAGCTGTGACCCAGTCACAAGTTCGATGCCTGAAGAAGTAACTCGGGGTGGTGATGGAGAGGGGGAGAGCTCCATGGGGGGTTGTTTGTCTGGTGTTTCCGGAAGCGGGATAGCAATAATTGAGCTGCGTGCTGGGGAACTGGTTTCCGTTGGCAGGTCCGTCAGGTCACTGAGGTTTCCCGGGTCATCCATGATGTCAGATGAAAGGGATGCCACTATAGGAGGTTGCCCCGCACTCGAAGGCGGGCAAGGAGCTAAAGGAGGAGCATACTTCAAAGCATCGTACTGTGCGCTGGTTATTGTGTCGGTGTGACTGCCTACTTGGAGTGTACCCGATTTGGGCGAGGGAGACATTGGTTCAGAGATAGGCGAGCAGGAATCAGGGATGGGCGACAAGCTAGACTGGCGAGGGGCTTGAACTTCATTTATGCCACCTAGGACAGTGGAGGTCGACGTTTGGCGAGAATCGGTCGTTCGAAGATCACTGCCCTTTGACAAGTTGCTTGAAAGAAAACCATCCGAAGTATGGCTATCATATGGCTCGCCGCCGCTGATTTCGTCTGGCAACCCAACCAGCGTCCTTGCAGGACTTTTCGCAATCTAGGGGCAATGTGGTCAACAGAAGAGAGGATTCGAAGTAACAACTCACTGGAATTGAGGTTGCCTGTGCAAATCGATCGTACCAACCATGTCTGGTCACTTCAAGCGCCATGGCCCTGCAAGTTGTAAAAGTTTTGGCTAGGTAGATGAGCCTATGAGACGTATCGGGGCGAGAGCCCGTTTCCTCGTCCTCGATAACGCGCTGCCGTACTTCCTGATATTGCTGCGAGCTGCTGCGGTGTGACTGATGCCAATTTGCATCCCCATCGTAACGATCAGAAAGTATTATGGCTTCCACCGAATGAACAGAATCTAGTTCAAGCAGGTGGGTATAACATTTGGAGAAACGGCACGATTTGCAGTATATAGCTGCGGGCGCAGGTACCTGGTGTGGCA
>JBBPJY010000065.1:0-20996 GCA_038088975.1 Xerocomus cyaneibrunnescens
TCTGATCCCTTATGTCTCAAGCCTCATTCCCAGATCTTTTCAGGGTTTCCCACCATGTACAACTTGACGCTGGACAGTAACTTTGATTGACTGTTGCCTTTATGCGAGCTAGCTATTCACGGGGTATGGACCCGCCTGTCTGGATCCTCTGCCATTCATTGTGGCTCCAATGGGAGGAGACAGAGACCATCGCACTTCCTTGAGTGTCATCCTTCACGTTAGTGGCGACGTCTCATCGCTGTCAAGAATACTAGTCAGGATGTGACCACGTTATGACATCCTTTCCGTACACTTGGGCGTACGACGCGTTGATAGGCAACATAAAGCCGACGACCCCATCACCAAACAAAGCATAGCCATTCCATTATTACCCTGTTCTCAACGTGCTCTGAAGCGTTTAGCGGGGCTTGCGGGTACTAATTTGTCACCAGTCTGCTCTGTCTTTTTCAATACTCCGCGAGTCTCTCTTCCTGATCCCGACTGCCATTCTAGCATACAAAGCATTGAGGCACAGCGCCTTCGGTCAAAAAGAAAACAGTCAGTACCGAGATATATAGTGGCGTCCAAGATGCCGACATCGGAGAGCGTTGATATCCCTGCCACGAGCACGACGTGAACAAAGAGTACGCAGTAGAAGGATGTGTCTGCATACCAAATGACAGCGTGGTGCTGTCCTGTCTCCTAGTGAGTATGCTTGAGATGGTAAAAGAATAGCTCTGCAGCATCAGGAGGCAGGGAAGCTGCCAATGTGAGCAGGGAAATGAGACGCATGACCTAGACCACGGTGGGTGGAGAGAATATTATTCACGGACGAGCAGGGGCGCATGGTTATACCTGCCAGAGTGTGGTGGACTAACAGTGCTTCATATTGGTGTAAGTCTGAAGCTACTCAATGAGGCACCCATGCAGTTCCTGCACCCGGTACTAGTGGTCCAGTCTTGAAGCAGACATCTGGGCAGCACATTCGGAAACATCCAGATTTTAAAACGTCTGGTGACATTCTCGTTTCTTGGAAGGGTAATTCTTAGGAGATAGGCTGTACAACTTAGACAGTTACACATCAAGCAGATTTAATTCATTCATACACACAAACATGCATGTTAGAGAGACACCATCCATTCTGATCGAATAAGAGAACACTTTCTCGCGGCGCTCCAGTGATAATTCCAGTTCACTTGTCTAAAACTGCAACTCCAGCTCGATCTATCGAGAAAACAGGGGTGTTAAGATCTATGACAAATCTCCATAGGAGTATATATCTTACCTGAGAAACTGTCACCTCTATTTTCCTCGTGAGTAAATCCACAAAGTCACGCATGCCCTCGGTGATCATTGGAGAGCAGGATGGACAATTAAGTGCTTTCACGGCCTGCACCGTCTTCTCCGCAGAAGCTTGCAAGGTTTCCTTAGACGGCTTGTCTCGAAGTGCTGTGAAGGTTCCCTCCATAAAGTCCTCCCACCATGGGAGTGAAATGCCGAATACTGTGTATCTGGGTGTCTTTGGTTTTGGGCACCAACAACTAGTGTACTGTTGGCCAGACAGCAAGGAGCGGCCCTGTAAGCTTTCATAATGAGATGTGATCCATGAGAGGTTGAGCCTTAGCGCATATACAGCATCCCCGCACCGATGGTGGTAGGTGAGCAAGGAGAGCAGATCCCCCGCAGTGATCAGCTCGATCTCTTCGAACCATGTCGGAATCAGCGGCTGCATCAACGTATATTTTGCCGCGAGAAGCGTCTCCTCCCGCAATCGTCCTCGGTGCGCAATCGCAAAGCATCGCAGAGGCTCCACCCTGAGGATTTCTGGATTTGCGATTGCCTGACAAGCCTTCTTCTCAATGACGTCAAGGGAATACTTCCTCGCCGCCTGCAAGATATCCAAGGCGTCCTTCAACACTTTCATCTTCGGGTCCTCCGCCAAGGTGCATGGATAGCAGAATCGGAGGAGGGCACTGAGGGTCTTGCTGTCCTCTGTTACAGGAATGACTGCAAGGCCATCCTTGACCTCCTGATCACCGTTCTCCTCAGCAGGTTGGGGAATGTCAAAGAGGGTCTCAAAGAATGGGGATGCGATGGAGAGTAAAAGCTTAAAGACGCGGAAGTCGACGTTGTCTGATGAACGCAAGATGATATCTGCCTTTGCGTGATCGAAAGGTGCACCAGCATAGGTGGAATCCTCAAACATTGTCACAAATACCTATTGGCTGAGATTATTATCTGATACTGGAATGGGAGACGAGGGCTCACTATGAGGTGTGCGGAAACGAGTCAAGGGAGAAAGCTTGGTCGCTCTCTTGATTAAATTCACGACCGCAAGGACCAAGACCTACACGTGTCTTTTGGCTGAGCAACCCCAGATCATAGAGGGGCTCATAGAGGGGCTCGTGGAGTGGCCGCGGCTTGTCAAGATCCTGACTCTTCAATCAGAACGCCAGCCCTTGAAAAACTTCAAAGGCACAGGGTACATATGAAGTTCTCCAGCCAACCAATGAACGATCAGATTTTCTTAACAAATGAGGATCTGAATTATGTACTTTCTAGAAACGTATAGACGAGGGGATGTTAGCACCCTGGCCAGTTCTGAGCAGGGAAAGGGTTGGTCTGCCGACAACAGCGAATATGGCATATCAAAGGTGAGGAAGGACCTTACGTCAAATGAAGAACCACGATGAGGGCCACATGTGGCGGAAGAATGTTTGAACCAGGAAGATCAAGGCATGACGTCCTGGTGGCTACTGCAAATTCGTAATTTGATTAGCTTCCACAAATCTTTAGTCCAGCAGCTGTCCGATTCGGAGCTCTGACTCACCAGCCCTAGTCCTGCACCGGACAGCTTTGCGGAAGAAGGTACAAATATCTTCTTCAGTCAGCATTCTGACATTTCGTGGTACAATAGTCCCTATGCCATGAGGTCAGTAACAACAAACCATGCTCGAGAGAGAATAGCATGTGTCAAAAGCAGAATTATATGGTAAAAACATTGAGGACCATCAGCAAGTAAACGCAGACAAGACAACCTTCAATACAATAGGTTGACTTGGGGCTCGACCTACTCCACTCAACTAACCATTGATGTACCATTTATGAGGTTGGCGCATGAACGAAAATAAGCCTGCATGGTCAGTCTCGGAGTGCTACAAGGTTTCTCCTGCGAGGTGGTGCCACCAATTGGGCAGTTGCAGTTTGAATACCCTGTATTTCAATGGAATAGGTTTCATCAGGCAATCGCTCGACGTGCTCGTGTTCTCAGTTCCGCTGGGACATATCTCAGCATGCCGTGCACGGCCTCGGCTGCTCCAGTAATGAGACTTGATCCACGACATATCCTTCTTCAATGCATATATAGTATTGCCCTACCCCTGGTAACAGCTTAGAAGCACGAATAGATCGCATGCATTGGGTAACTCAATTTCTGGGAAAAATGGAGGGATGAGTAGCTGCATCAAGGTCTACTTTGTAGCAAGCAGGGTTTCCTTACTTCTCCATATTCGACGCGGGACGGAAAGGTAATGCAGAGGCTTGGCTGCAAGAACTCTGCGATCAACTTGAAGGGAACTTCACAGATTTTCTTTTAATGAGGCTAAGAGAATACGTCCCAGTTGCTGCAAGGACATTTACCCTCGAACATGGGACCTTCAATGAGAGTAGCCAAAAATAAAGGAGTGAATCAAGGATCCTGCTATCCCCTGGCATGCGATTTACGGGAAGGCCATTATTACTCACCTGCCCCTTAGTTTGTTCGACGGGTTGTAAGGACTGCAAAAACCGGAAACGCGAAGAGAGGGTAGCCTAAAATCACAAAAATCAATGCTGTGCGCCGACTGAGGAACACAATCTGCCAATATCCGCTTTGGCGCGATGGAACGGCGCAGTACGATATGTGGAGGTAGAAGTTGTCTGCAGAACACGTTGCTTCAACTCAACTCATTAAGTTTTCAAGAGCCATAAACGAAAATGATAAGTCAAATGATCAAAACCTCGGCCTGCAGCTGGCTTGCGCGAGCGAGCAGCATCACGTGCATGTTACGTGTGCACAAAGATCGGCTTGACAATCAGCGCGAGCCAATTAATTGAGCGTCAGTTGGTGGCTGTGTATGCTTATACTCCCGCAGCGATGCGCGCATCGAGAATAAGGTTGAGCACTGGGACGCTGCCCTCGCCACAGCTGCAGCTGTTGGTGACATTACATCCCTTCGTCCAGCAAGTACGTCCTTGCGATCATCCCCCTCCGAGTTCCTCGTCTCATCCCCAGGACAGATCGATGTCGTCTTGCCATCGTGTGCTGCGCCAGACGACGCGTTCACCTCCCTCAAAACGACCTACTGGACGGCACAGTTCACCATTTCCGAACTCTACGAGCACGCCTCGCGCCTCGCGATCCCAGACGTGTCAGTTCCACTTCACCCCGACGTCGATGATCTATGCTGATCCCTGAAGCAGGTCATTCAAGGCCGTCCCTGTTCCTGCCCAACGCGACGCCGACGACACGTGGTGCATCGACCCACGAGGCGTTCTCACGCTCTGCGTCTCGAAAAACTTGTATGAGCAGCTGGGATTGGTGGGCGCGAAGCTCCCGTTCAAGGGGTGTCTGGAACGATACGGTGCGTCGTCCTCCCCGATCGCCTGGAGTAATTCCCGGGAACAGCGGACTTTGGCGTGACGCGCGTTTGATTACAGCGATCAGCGTGCCTCTAAAGCAAGAGACGACGAGCGTTGCGGTCAGGGCGCGCCAGCGGGCCGCGTTGGCGGTTTGGGATCGTGTGCGAGCAGGAGAAGGGCTTGAGCAGTGGCGCGTTGCGTACGTGGGCGGTGCGTTCTCTCGGTGTTTCTCCTCTCTCTGCGCGTTGATGCGGTGGCATTGCAGGTCCGTTGGCGTCTGTCGAGGTCTCCGAGGCGCACGCAGTAGCAGACACGACACCACGCGTACGGCGTGATGCGAACGTGTACGTCCCCCGCATAGGCGAGCTCGTCCGATCGACCGAGGAAACCCCAGAAGACTACCAAGAGCGACTCGAAGCACTCTTTGAATGGGTCGGCATGGCTTGCTTGGGTGCGCAGAGGCGAGTGCCGTCGTTGTCTTTCGTCTCCTGCACCTTCCCGCGTCGTCTCTGCTCACGCCTGACAGAGCAGACTACACGCCAACGATCGCGTCGACCCGTACGTCGCCGTGTACGAAGCACCCTCACCCGCCTCGATCGAGGATGTCACGCATCTACGCTGGAAAGGCTTGATGGACGGCAATTTCGTCCAATCCGTGATCGATACCGCTGTGTATGCGTTCTTCCTTGCCCCTTTACCCTCTCACTCCCTCGCCATTCTTTCTTCGCTTGACGCTTGGACCCCATGCGGATGGTTGATGTATGTCTAACCTAGGTCGATCTTGTCGACGTCACAGTCGAGCGGAGATAACACCCCTTTTATCTCGATCACGCTACACTCTAATCTCGAGACGCCCGTGTCGTACGTCCCCGAGTTCCCGACGAAAGAAGCGCCCCCGAGAGTGCCGGGTCCAGATGCAGAAGACACCGTGTGTGTGGTGCTCTCCAAGTCGTCAACCAAGTCCACATGGGCAATCGCTGAGAGCGTTGGCACATGGGACGCACGATGGGGTTGAACACACAAGATGTACAGATTGGAAAGCGAATCAGATTCGAGAACCGACCTCTAAGCCAGTCTAATCTAGTCACTTGCCACAACACAATAACTATAGAAAGCACATGATGGTACAGCAAAGCGTGCGTCGGTAGTACTTTGCGGTCATTGTATATATGATGGATAAGTGAGCGGATTAGATGTGCATAGAAAAAAGACTATAAATGACGGTAGATGCGCGCAGAGTGTCCCTCAAAACCCAAAAGTAGATGCAGTAGGGAAAAAGAAAAGCCAAAAGGAGGATTTGTGAGGCATGCGACGAGTCGGAAAATTGGGATTAGACAGTTACATCGCGGATACGAATGAGTGCGGGCGAGAGGTGTGTATACGATGTGCGGGCGTGTGGGTTGGTAAAAGGACTGCCAGAAGACGGCGGGGTGGAATGACTGGGGCCGCGCGCCCATGTGTAGAGTCTGGGAGTGCTGGAGGGTGGGGGAGACATGGAGACATACGTCACAGGGGTCTGACGTGGGGGAGTAGAAGGTGATGAAACCGCACGCTCGTCGACCGTCGAACGGCGAGAGGCTGGTACAGGAATGGGTGCGCTAGGCACCGGCACAGGAAGCAACTCATCGCGTGGAGAGTAGGAACGATAAGCGCCGCCTCGAAACACGCCCCTTGTCGCGTACTGGCGGCGTCGTGGGAGCGGGTCGCGCGGCCATACTGGCTCTGACGTTTGAGACCCCCATCGCGCCTCCCCGGGCAGGGTACGCGGGCCGAGGCGAACACGCACAGCAGGCTCCGACTCTTCGTCGTCCATCTGTCTGATACCGTGGAACGCATCCACGACGAGTTGCGCGAGATCCTCTGTGCCGACAGCGAGCGGACTCTCGTTGTCGCTCAGGCTGCTGTCAGATGTGATCGGACTGGCGTTGCTCATCCGGACAACCAGCATGTCCCCTTCTTCTTCTTCTTCTTCTTCCTCCTCCTCTTCCTCGTCGATCTCTACCTCCGGGATTACGGGCGTGACGGGGTCAATAAAGTCCTCGTACACGGCGTTTTCGTTGTCGAAGAACTCGTCCGAGTCAGGATCGAAAGCGTTGAGATAAGACCACCTTTCGCAGCTCGGCGGTTCCGGGTCCCGCACTGCGGGGGAGGTAGTAAAGGTGCGAGAATAAAGAGGGCGACCCATCAGTCGAATTTTTTGTGTTGCTAATAAAACAAGGCGATTTGAAGGGAGGGGATGGTAGTGGTGGGGGTATAAAAAATCGGGGCGCTCATCGACACACGCGGTTTTGCCTTTTTTTTAAATGCAAGGGTCGCGCTGTCCTGTAACCAGTTTAGGGCAGGTGCGGTGTTAAGCGGATTCAGATCAGTTCATCCCCCGGAAATCACTTGGGTAATTCCACCTGCAGCCGAGCACGTCGTCCACTGTCATCTCAGCCCACCTGTCAACGCCGCCCAACTTCAACCGACGGAAGGCCTGATCCCGGACAATAATGCATGGGACCCGTCACGACCAAGCCTCGACCTCAGCCTGGGGCCCATCTCTGAATTCTCTGGATCCAGGCATCCTTCTCATGATCGGATCAAAGCCTGATGTAGACGTGTCTGGCAGTGCATCTTCGCCCTTGGCAGGCTTTGGAAGCCCTTGCACAGCGCGATCCTCGAGTCCAGTGCAGACGCGAGGTGTTGCGCATCGGTATTCTGCCACGATTATCGGACACCTATTCGAGCGGCGGCCACGCAAGGCCCATGAAACACATCCATCAAGCCCCCATGGTCGTTGCAGACCATTCATTTGAACCCACGAGAACCGAGGTCGATATCTATTCTTCCGAAGCTTTTCCCCAATTGTGCACGATCTTGGCGTTTCTCCCCATGCCAACACTTTGTCAGATTTAATCTCCGTATCACCACCACCAATCATCATTCGACCGTGCCTGCCCACCTGACTCGTACCGGATTCAATACGCTCTCACCGTCCCCTTATCTCTGAACCACGCCGTCCTTCTCCACGGAGACTCCGAGTTCTAGGACGTGCCTATTCTAGATCGGGTGCCTTCATAAGCTCAAAAAGTACGAGGCACACTCGTAATACACACCATCATTTGCGTAACCGCTCACCGGGATCACAGTGTATACCGATACCCACTCCACTGATCACCCTTCTCCCGCTTGGCCTCTTCCACGCTCCCAAACAGTCCATTCACCTCCAATCCTCCGTCGTACCCCCCAATCACTTCATCCCTCTCCCCCCGCTCTCGTCGCGCATTCTCCGCCTTGAGCAAAAACCTCACGGCTACCGTCGAGATCAGCCCAAAGCAAATGTACATCAACACCAGTCCGTGCCCCATGGGGTACCATGGCATTTGGTTGGCACGGTACACGTTGGAACTGACCGCGCCCTGAAGGTTTCCCCTGGAAGGGCGACGCCCGTTAGCCACTTGTGCGGGTGTTTTCCGAGCGGGCACGTACATGCAGATGATCATCGCGAGCGAGACACTACGTTTGTAAGACCCTTCAACGTTATTCGCAGCCCATGCGCTGCATGCATTGTCAGCTCTTTGGTGGGGAGTCCCAGATCTAAAAGTACACTCACGCCGAATTGGCTGTCCGTTGATACGTCATTCGTCAGTGAACACAGCCAGAGATACGACTCATAAGACACTCACGGATGCATGGATAAATCCCACTGCGAGGAGGTAGATGACGATGAGGACACGCCGTACGTACGAGAGGAAACATGCTCACCAAGCTGCTAAATATACTGCGATGTACGAGAGCGTCGCATTACGCGAACAAATCAAAATAATGTACCCCGTTGCAGCTGGAAACATGGTCACGTCTTTGACTACATGCCCGTATCGTTGATCGTTCACGTACCAATGAGGAGGCAGCCACTGCAGTAGAGGTACAACGTAAGCAAAGTACACGATCGAAAAAGGGGGACATACAGGTTAAACAGCCCTCGGTTACCATAACGGTCGGCCAAGAAGCCCACAGCACAGGTAACAATACATGCCAACACATACACTGGGACTGTCAACAAGTTTGCCGGGGTCGCCTTGTAGCCTATATTCCATCAGACCGCATTCTTCGGGACACTCTGCACCAAGTCAACTCACCGAGCTGGAAAGGTAATTTCACGGTCAGCATATGCCCAAATACGAGATCGACAAAGAAAAGACATACCTGAGAAATGATACTCGGCAAGAACAACGAAAACGCATACAATGGCATATCACTACCAGAGTACACGACGACTAGCGTCCATTCAGTCACCCCAACGCCGAACCGAATCCGAGAGACGAAACCTACTATACAGATACGTCTTCCAATCCTTTAAACTCGCCACGATATTTTTCCACCTGAGCCGCTCGCCAGCAGCACTGAACTGATCGTCCCCCTGAAGTCGCCGAATGACGACCGTCCGCTCGGCCTCGGTCAAAAACGTGGCATCGTCTGGGAAATCGACAACGATCCAATACGAGAGGACACCCGCGACGACTGTCGCGAGACCTTCGAGGATGAAGATCCAGGACCAGGATGCTTTGCCGCCGATGCCGTTCATGTTAGAGATGGCAGCCTTTACAGTGTCTGTGTGAGCGGCGGTAGAGGCCTATGAGGGAGACGGGAATGCTTACGGCGAGTAGTCCACCAAATGCGCCAGATACGGTTGCTGCGGAGAAAAAAATCGCTATCCTGATCCCGAACTCGCTACGCCTGTACCAGCTGTCACCGAATTTTGCCGTCAGCAAAGGAACGTCAACTACCAGTTCAACGATGGGCACGCACCATGAAAGATAGTACGTTACTCCCGGGAAAAGCCCAGCCTCGAACATCCCGAGCAACCACCGCATCGCTATGAGACACACAACGTCAAGAACTGGTGTGCTTGTTCATTGCGTGACAGCCACGCACCCATGAGGCCATTAAAATTAGTAATGATTCCTTGCATCGTCTGTATTAGGTGAATCAGACCATCTGGTCGACGAGCAACATATTTATTTTACTTCAGAATGTCAAACGTACCATCGAGATGCCCCACAGCACCATGAGAGTAGACAACCAGACCGACGGCCGTAGGCGTTTGAGAATGATGTTGGAAGGAACCTGCCAGGGGTTGAGCCCGAGTCCACCAGGGGCACACGATCGAATCACGCACCTCAAAGATGGCGTACGAGATGAAGAAGAGCGTCAAACAAAGCAAATATTGCGTATCCGTCAAATGCAGGTCCGCTTCTATGCCATACAACTATGTCGTCCACGGCGGGGGGGTCCAGGTCAATACGCGTGGCACGCCCATCCGTAACTGAACTGACCTTGGCATTCCCAATGCTCGTCCGATCCAAAAACGCCAGCAAGTACAAGAACGCCAACCAGGGAATCGTCCGCGAGTCCACCTTGCGCATCAGCTTGCGCTCGTCGATGCCTGACACGTCCACGTGCGGGTTGTACACCCCCTCGTGCACGGGCGTCTCTTTCATGGTCGTCCCGTCTTTCAGCTCGAAATGCGAGATGTGTTCCTTGTCGGAGCCATTGTCGTTTGACATGGTCGTGAGGTTTCGACTCGGAGTGCTAACTTGCCCGTTTGTTTATATAGTCTTGGACCTTGGTTGGCGGCTCGAACGACAAAGTACGAGCAGGGACACGGGTAAAGAGAAGGGGAGAGGGCACGTCCGTGCCAGATAACGGCCGAATTATATATCGGTCAATGGCCGCATCAGCGGGTGTTTTCCACCGCGCCTCGGTTAACCGGGGAGTGCATTCCACCCCTGATACTCCGCGTGAACGCGGGCGGCAGCCAGTGAAAGAGGCGGATGGTCTTGACGTGCCAATTGCGTGGCGTTCTCGAAATGCGATCGTTGACAGTGGGTAGTGGCGCTGGCAGTTTACCCCACATGCGTCATCCCACGTTACTTGGACACACGACTTGAGCGTCACGAGATGCGAAAGACGGGCATGTCTGCACGTCTTGGTACCTGTGAGGTACCTTCCGGGTCAGTATACACACACGGAGGGGTATTCCTGTTTCCACGGACGAGGCCATACCCCCAATCTCAGACATCGGACCACACGGACCGAGTCCACACGCACGTCCAGGCGCATGCGGAGAGGAGGACAAACACCAACGTCCCCGATCATGATGGACTACAGTTTCTCGCGATAACAATCATATCACAAACCCACGATCGTTGATGCGCTCAAACAGCACCACTTGCCAACTGGGGATGCACTGCACGGGGCACCCCAAATGATCGAATCATTATTGCACGTGGACTACGAGCTGCCGCTCATCTCTAGTAACGCCTCGATACTCTTCCCCAAGTCTCCACCATTCGCCTCAAGCACCCAATCACGCACTTCGGCATCCACGCCCGGGAATATCTGGGCAAGCGTACTACGCGAAGCAGCACTAGCGTGCGCATGCGCCCTGTCAATCTCGGCTTGTACCGCAGACAAATCTAGAGACGGCGTGGGCGTTCGGGAAATCTGTTGAGCCTGAGGCGGCTGCAAATATTGGGGGAGCGAACTTGGGGAAGGACCAGACCAGGGGACGGATCCGGGTTCCTGAACGGTGCTAGGAACAGCTCTTGGCGTGGCCGTCGGTTTCAACGTTCCAGATGTGTCCTCTACTGCACCACCTGGCAACGGTGGCACAGGGGACGGCCTGCGGACGCGGGGTTTGTACGTCGTCTGGATGGGCGGCTTTGGTGCTTCTTGTCTGGTCGTAGACGTATTCCCCCTAAATCGAGCAATCTGATCAGGATGCGCCCAATGCCGTTCAGTTTGATTGTCTGACCCTTCTTGCGTCCGTTCTCGTGCAAGCTCAAACGGTGCGAACGGACCCGGGAGATATGACATTTTCTCATCGAGGGCATCGCTAAAAATACGACTGATTGCGCCAAGTGGCTTGGAAACTGCATCCCCTGTCTTTTGAAGCAGTCGGCGTGCATCTTCGCCTAAACTCTGCGCTTGAGAGGGAACCGATAATGTTAGTGGCTGGGCGGACTCTTCTCCTGCGTGCGGAGAAGGGAAGGGAGATCTGGCAGAAGGTACGAACGAGGATGTGGATGACGTCGGCGAAGACGGCAAGGAGGGAGGTAGGGATTGAATGGCTAATTCGACGTTGCTACGAACCAGCAGTGAGCATCGAGAGAAGGTCATGTTCAAGAATGCTCACCGCTCAAAATCCTCTTGAGTGATGTTTGAAACAGACGTATGGTCCATTGTCTCGATGAATTGAACTGCTCCCATCTACATTGGATCTCGCTTGTAAGTGGATTCAGGATCCGCCAAACCCACCCATACTCACAAGACTCGACAGGTAATACCCCGCCTCGCTTTGAAGCTTCGCGGGATTCCGGAAGCGATTTATGAATCTATCGTGGTAGGCTTGTTAATGAGCACGAGGAGCCAAAATGGGAGAGCAGGCATACTCTACGTTGGAAAGAAGGTGATCTGGATTTGCTTTGAGGACCACGAAGATGAGGACAGGGACAAACGAGTCCGCTCCTTCATCTTTCCGCAGGTGACGGAGAAGACCTTGCCATTCGATGAGTTGTCGGTGATTCACGGGGTCAGTGATATGATGAAGGGCTGACCAAATATGACCTTGGAGCAATTCAAGATGCAGATCAATTTGTCTCTCGGTGCCTTGTAGTGGTTCACTTTACATAATTCTTTTGCATGGAATGGTCAGGTGGAGCAAGGAAGCAAGACAAAATGAAAGACCTTGCTGTGCGAACTCGAGAAACCCAGGGATGCCCGGCTCGTTACACTCTAGTTCTGGAATGTCGAGATGGGAAGGTTTTATCCAATGGAACAAGCTGATTCTCTGTGCGAGGACCCGATCTCGCTCGAGGTCGTCTGCGGTTACGGGGCGTGTCGGTGTTAGTAGGGGGAGGGAGGGCGTGAAGGTGCTGGAAGACGGAGTGAATGAGGGGTGCCAAGATGAATGTGTCAGGCAACGAACAAGTCGTAGAGTTTATTCATGACGAGTTTCTCCATGCCTTCCATCGCATTATCGAACTCGGCGTCGGACGCGTTTCGCCAGATGTCAGTTTCTCTCATCTTTGCAGCGATGAACTGGAGAAACAGCACGATTAAGCTGGATCAAGCTGGATCGCAGTCGCAAGTCCGTACATTCAAGAAGTCGTTGATGACCTTGACCTGGTCGTTTACGGTAAACGTTCTCTTTGCGAAATTGCTGAGAAAACTGGAGGGATCGTCAGCGGTAGGAGGAACGAGTAGAAAAATACTTGCGATCTCAGATACTTTGCAACGGGCTCTGCGCTGCGAGATTTCATCTGGTCGAGAAACGATTGAAAGTCAAACTGGGGGTGCTTATCCCTGCGGGGTGTTGCGCCGTCATTTGCAATAGGGGTAGCGGGTGCAGAGCTGGGGGATGGGGTCGCGTCATGCTGGAGTGAAAGTTGGTTAGATAGAGGCGAGGACGCGTTAGATTGTGAGGGCTGTGGTTGCTGTGCAGCAAAGGAGTCGACGGTGGTCGGGGATGGCGTGAGTATCGGCTTTGCAGAGTCCATCGATAGCGGGCGGGTGCGCGGTCGGACGACGCTTGGGATGGAAAATGAGCGGGCAAAGGCGGCAAGGGAGGGAAATGCGGGGGTGGACGACTGCGGACCTGGCGAGCTCGGACGGGCCTCGTGCGAGGAGGAGCGGGCATGTCCGCCGGTGCTCTCTGGCCGGGGAGGGGGCGGATGGCCCTGTGCATCTGCCCAAGCGCTGTGGTCGTCGAGGGTGTCTGGGTCGACTATGGCCAATGCCTGGACGGGAGGGGGTTCGTCTGCCCATGGATTTGGACTGGCCATGGCCATCGTCGCCATCTGCACAGGCGGGAAGGGACTTGTCCGACCACGTGACCTGCTACGCAGTCCAAACACATGCGACTGTTTTCTCTTTTTCGCTTCTTCCACCCCGCACCGGGATGAATTGAGCAGCGCATTTCCGGACCTTGCAGTCGCTGTCAACACTCGTCCTTTTTTAATCTCCCTACACACTCCGACCCGCCTCCCTTTCCCATACCTGCCCTCGCATCAACACTCGCCCCTCCACACCCAACCAGACGTCCCCGCAAGCGCTACGCTCCGTGCCCCGCTCTCACGTGCCTCTCGACGCGCGCTACCCCCCCACGGCTCGCCCTCGCCACCTGATGGCCGCCCACCTCCCAGTCTTGCTCGGCTCAGTCAACGCCATACCCGACGACTCGGTCCTCTCAGACCTCCCCCATGGTCAGGTCGACTACCTTTCCCACGAATGGCGCGAAGAGGACGTCTGGCGCTCGTGGCGAAACATGACTCGCCTCAAGAACGAAATTGCCAACGGCGTCCGCCTCGAAAACGCCTCTTGGCGCACTTGGTGGAAGCAGCGGAATGGCCTCAAGACCGTCACCCCAGAGACACTCAACTGGTTAGTCTTTTTCTTTCTCGCCTCTGTCTTATCGTCGAGATCTGTCGTGATCCAACCATCCTCGTCCCATTTCATAATGTGTCTTTTGGCATCTTGTTCCGATTTCAAATCCTGGTTGGGTGCCCTATCCAGATGCTCACATCGTTATATAGGCTCAAAGACTCGGATGTCACCTGGCTCTACGGTCCTCTCCACACCGCAGATCCAACACCCAGACCGTCTCCCAACGCCACTGCTGCGCTCGACCTCCCCTCAGCCCCCTCGCCCTCGTTTTCGGGTGCCGTGCGGAAACCCATCCTCAAACACCGATCCATCTGCGAGCTGCTGACCTCGGAGTTTCCGCTTTCGCCCATGTTTAGCCCGCCCGACTCCGAGGAGGAAGATGCACCACAGATCTTGTCAGACGGCGATGATCCGGGTTTGCCGCACAGACCACTTCGTCCGTCGCTGCTGCACACCAAGAGCGACACCCACATCGCACGCTGGGCACCGAGTCGCATCTTCCGTCGGGATTCTCCGCCTCGCGTGATGCCGAGTGCCCCGGCCGACCTGCCGGCATCGGGTTTGCTCCAGTCCGAGCTGCCGCCTTCTTCCGTCGTTCCTGGACAGAAACGTAAGCACATCAGCTTCAACACCTTTGTCGAGCAGTGCATCGCCATCGACAAGCCGAAAAAGAAGCGCCTGCACTACTCCACCTCAAATCCCCATTTGCCAAACCTAGATGACGACGGGTCCGTCTCATGTCCTCTCCCAGTTCGTGTGCTCATCCCCACCCGTTCCAGCTACGACGAGGACTCGGAAGATGGCATCATCGACGAAGCAGACGAGATCCTCTTTGACGACGACTGCGACACCCACCACCAAGAACCTTCCTATCCCCAGATAGCCCATTCTCATCACCCCCACTCCCCGCCTCCGCACGACGTATCCCCGCCATCGTCTTCTACTTCAGAGGAGGAGGACGAAGACGACGTCCTTGAAATGCGTGTCCGCCACGGCGTCTCTGCCCCTGAGCCCATCCCCCGTTCTCCAACTCACTCCCCCTCGTCCACTTCCTCTTCGTCCCCACGTTCGCGGCCACCCAAGGCCCGATCTGCGTCCTACGCGGCTGCCGGTCGATGCGAAAATGGTCGCAATGGTTTCATCATGCGGTCCCCAAGCACAGACAAAGAATTGGTCACCATCGCTCTCATCGCGCCCACCATCCTCAAAACAAAGCTAGACGACGATGACGACGATTCACCTCACCCACTTGCACATGCCCATCTGCCCTCCTATCCCAGTCGCGGCACTCATGACTCCCCCGTTGAACTCGTCTACGTACCACCATCCTATATATACTCTGCGACGGAGGAGAGCGAGGACGTGATCGGAGACGACACATATACTGCAGCAGACGAGCCAGGTCGGATGAGCCAGCCGCAGTCGTTTGATCCGCCCATGACGGCCTCATCTCCGACACAAGTCCTTGTTGTCGAACAGGTAAACAATGCAGACACAACCGAGCCGATACAGCTTCTTGCCCCAGCTGTTGATAATGTGTCCCAGGGTGCTCCTACCGTCACAATCGATCGGTGTCCGGCTGGTCCCGAAGTCATCGTCAGCTCTTTAGACGGTCGGCCAGACATCCCGCAGTCGAGGTCACGTTCGAGATCTCGCAGTAGGTCGCGTTCCCGTACCCCTTCGCCAAATGAGATGATCGCATCAACTACTGTCGTCCCCTCGAATTCGGCAATCACTGTTCCCCACCCCAATCCACCTGCCCAGGCTACCGGGAGCGCTTTTCTTGCTCCATCCGATCCCGTTCCTTTACGAGGTCGGACTGCGTCTTCTTCGTCCTTGTCTTCACAGGCGGAACAGCCCCGTGGCCGCAGTGTCACACGCACACCGTCGTTTTCAGATCGAGAGAGCCTCAATGCCAGCAGTCCCGACGGAAACGTTGGGCTTGGCATAGGCAGTGTTGGCGTCAGAGACCGGGAGCGTGATGTAAGAGGTGAGAAGGAGGGCAGACGGTCCGTGGAGCGAGGACGAGACCGGTGCGCACGAAGATCCGGTTCGCATTCGGGCTCTGGATCCAATTCTAGCCTGAGTCCCGAGAATCCGCATGCTGTTGCGTGCGTTGCTGTGGAGCCACCTCAGCCGGAGCAAGCGCCTGGGCGCAAGAAGTCCTTGTCCGGCTCATCTTCATCCGGATCTTCTACAGTCACCCTGGTTCCGACGTCCACCGCTCGCTCGCCACCACGTCTCATAGTAGATGCCAAACCGATTACTCAGACGAGTTACACAGAAGCACCACCTGCATCGATACCCATCTCTCCCAGTTACGTGCAGGAGGAACAAGAATCCATCTCGCGTCAGCCCACACCCACCAACTCGCCAGTCCTTGCCATGCGCTCGCCACCCACTCCCATCGTCCGCCACGAACGACAATCCTCTTCCGGCGGTTCTAGGAGTCCGACCCGAAACGGAGACGATGGCCAGCAAGGCACCCTTGTCGGTCGTGCTGTAGAAATAATGTCCAACGCCGGCGCTTTCTTGGGCTCTTTCTGGCATAGTGGGACTCCAGCTGGCGTCTCAACCTCATGACCTCGGGTGCTCGGTCACCGACCGCCTTTTACTTATGTTTTGGAATTATTGACCCCTGCTCGGGTCACCTCGTTTACTTGGCTTGTCTGTTGTTTTCATTGCACGGTACATATTACCCCTTGGACTTTTTGTTGGATCCTCCGCGAGTGAGCTTTCTTTTAATTCACGTCTTTCCTTTACGATACAAACTCAAAGTTTAATGGTGTTTCACGTCCACTATTCCTCTCTTGCCCAGTTATTGGATGGGTCATGTCGTGGTACTGGTAGCGCCGGATAACGCTCGTGTACATATTTGTTGTATCACTCGCCGTTTTCCTCGATATCCTATTAATTGCCTTGACTATTCCCGCAGAGCTTGTAATTGTAAATGGCGTACACCCCCCTCTTCTCCGACCTGGACAGTCACCATGCCCGTCCCCAAAGCTATCATCGATCAGATAAAACAAATCATTCCGCCTCTAAATGGGACGCTTCATAAAGGCCAGTCAGGTGCGTCCGTCGCCCAGGTCGGTAGAGGTCGTGAGATCAAAATGGGTACACAGGCAGGGTGGGCGTTCTAGGAGGGGCTCTCGAGTCTGTCACCCTCCCCTTTTTCTTCAGGTGATCTTTGCATTCACGGTGATGTAGTTATACTGGTGCGCCGTTCTTTGCGGCCATGTCTGCGCTTCGCCTGGTACGCTCGTCTACATACAAGGGTGACGGAAATAACTCGACGGTCGATCCCACTGTAGGGCGCCGATCTCTCGCACGTTATCTGTGCGCCGAGTGCGGGGCAGGCGATCAAGACGTATTCGCCCGACTTGATCGTACACCCTATCCTCGTCCAGGACGCGTGCGTCCCGTTTCTCCCTCGCTCTTGTGTTCGTCCACTGACGCCCCCCACACCCCTGCCCTCGCTCCCCCCGGCCCACAGTCCCCAGGACAGAGTCAAAAACGAGCTCGATGGGATCCTCGCCCGCCTGCACGTTCTCGTGCTCGGCCCGGGCCTGGGCCGCGAGGCCTACATGCAGCACTATGCCCGCACGGCGCTCACGCTCGCGCGCACGCGCGCCATGTTCGTCGTGCTCGACGCGGACGCGCTGTGGATGGTCGGGCAGGCGCTCGAGCTGGTGCGCGGGTACCGGCGGGCGGTGCTGACGCCGAACGTGGTCGAGTTTAGGCGGCTGTGCGAGCAGGTGGGCGTGCAGGACGTCGGTGGGCTGGGGTGCGATGCGGGGGATGGGGACGGGGACGGGCGGGCGGCGGAGGTGTCGAGGAGGCTTGGGGGGGTGGTCGTACTGCAGAAGGGGCCCAAGGACGTGATCGCGTGCGATACGGCGGGGGCGGATCTGGGTGTGAGCGGGATCCGGGCGGCGGATGGGGAGGAATGGGAGGAGGTGAGGGAGGTTGTCGAGGTGGACGTCGCGGGCGGGCTGAAGCGGTGTGGGGGACAGGGGGACGTGCTGAGCGGGTGCGTGGGCACGATGTTGGCGTGGGGCAAGTGTTATGAGGAGGGGACGTATGGGTACGTGCCGTGTTGTTGGTGGGGCGCCGCTGACGGAGGGGGACAGGGACCACACACTTCCGGTGTCGAGACTCCCCATCCTGGCCGCGATCGGTGGGAGCATGGTGACGCGTACGAGCAGCAGGATGGCATTCCAGGTGGAGGGGCGCGGGCTGGTCACTCAGGACATGATACCACACGTATCCAAGGCCTTTTCAGAGACCCTTGGCGAGGACACGCAGGGCGCTGACAGGGGGAGACTCTAGATAAGCACTGGCCACTGCATGTGTACATTATCGACTCGGGCATGAACGGGATTCGTCACGTGTGATGGAAGCATAAAAGTCGAGCGGGGCGTTACGAGCTCCACCTGCAACGATGGCTTACCCAGTCAAGGAGGTACCCACCAAACCCTTTGACGGCCAGAAACCTGGTACGTCGGGGCTGAGGAAGAGGTACGCCCTCGCCAGCGATCCTCTCCAGGGGCCCATCTGACCAGCGACCCACAGGGTCAAGGTGTTTCAACAACCCGTACGCGACCGACGTATCTACTGAGAGAGATATCGCCCGCTCAAGCACCCTCTCCTTCCCTGTAGCACTACACCGAAAACTTTATCCAGTCCATCTTTGATGCCATCAACGCACAGGGCGCAACCCTCGTCATCGGTGGTGACGGCCGCTACTTTTCTCCCGAGACCGTCCAGACAATCCTCCAGATCGGGTCCGCCAACGGCGTCAAAAAGTTCATCGTTGGCAAGGACGCGATCTTGTCCACCCCCGCCGCGTCCAACATCATCCGCAAGTACAAGGTCGATGGGGGCATTCTCCTCACGGCGAGCCACAACCCGGGCGGCCCCGACAACGACTTTGGGATCAAGTACAATGTGTCCAACGGCGGGCCTGCGCCCGAGAACGTGACGAACAAGATTTACGAGGTCACCAAGACGATCACGCGATACAAGGTCATCACGGATGCACCCGTACGTCGTTTTGCATCCCTTGCGTTCGTCGTGCGCGCTACATGACCTCCTTTTGCCACCAGGTCGATCTCTCCGAGATCGGCGAGACGACGTACGGACCCTCGCAAGTGCAGATCATCGATTCCGTTGCCGATTACGTCATCTTGCTCAAGGAGATCTTTGATTTCGAGCTCATCAAGTCGTTCCTGCAGAACAACGCCGACAAGTTCCGCGTCCTGTTCGACGGTCTGCACGGTGTCACCGGTCCTTACGCGCGTGCCATCTTTGTCGAGCAGTTCGGTCTCCCCGAGGCGGCGATCCAGAACTGCGTCCCGCTGCCCGACTTTGGCGGCGGACACCCCGACCCGAATTTGACGTATGCGCGTTCGCTCGTCGAGGTCGTGGAGAGAAACGGGATTCAGTTTGGAGCTGCGAGCGATGGCGACGGCGATCGCAACATGATCTACGGCAAGGGGGCGTTCGTCACCCCGTCTGACTCGGTTGCCATCATTGCCGACTGGGCACACGTCATTCCCTACTTCAAGAAGGAGAATGGTGGCATCAAGGGTCTGGCGCGTAGCATGCCGACTAGCAAAGCCATCGATCTCGTTGCACAGAAAAAGGAGCTCGAACATTTCGAGGTGCCCACCGGTAAGTCGTTTAGCTCGCATACGCTTGATCGATTAACGGAATTCGCTGACAGGCTGGAAGTTCTTTGGAAACTTGATGGATGCGGGACGTCTCTCCATCTGCGGAGAGGAGTCTTTCGGGACGGGCTCAGACCACATCCGTGAAAAGGATGGACTGTGGGCAATCGTGGGCAAGTATGACTGGTTCCGTGTTTCGGTGGTAGCTTACGTCTATGGAATTGGAAGCGTGGCTGAACATTCTTGCGGCCGCCAACAAGGAGTCTCCTAACAAGCTCATCGGTATTAATGAACTTCTCCAGAAGCACTATGCCGTCTACGGCCGTTCATTCTTCAGCCGCTACGATTACGAAGAAGTGTCCTCGGAAGGTGCGAATAAGTTGGTTTCACACCTGAACGAAGCCATCAAGACCTCCTCGTTGGCGAACACGACGCATCGTTCGAAGAGCACAGGCCAAGATTACAAGATTGCCTCCGCCTCCAACTTTTCGTATACCGATCCCATCGACGGGAGCGTCAGCGCGAACCAGGGCCAGGTTGTCTTGTTCGAGGACGGTTCGCGAGTCGTGTTCCGGCTTAGCGGTACAGGCAGCGCAGGTGCCACAGTGAGGATGTATGTCGAGCGATACGTCGGACCAGATGCGGGGGAAAAGGAGTTAAGCAGGCCGACCGCGGAGGGTCTCAAGGGTCTGATCGAAGTGGCGTTAGAAATGACGAAGCTGAAGGCGTTCCTGCAACGGGACGAACCGACGGTCATTACGGTGTGTACTCGATGCGTCCCTGGTCCGCTACATCCCCGACTGACGACATGGCTTAGTAAGTACGCCGTACGGAAAATACATGGCGTGTCTTTTTGGCTACTGGATTTGTACGATGCGCGAAACAATAGAGCTTTTGGTTTTGGTTTGAACATTTGTGGGTAGGTGGGCGAATCGATGAAGAGTGCCGGCGAGCGTGCACGTCTTCATGTCCGACCAATCACCGTTGGGTAGATAGGTAAATGTATACCCGACTTGGCCTCTGGCTGGATCTGCTACCCCGGTATTCAGAGAGTGGCTAGTGCTATGCCAACGCCAAGCAGTCGAGTGCCTTGATCACATGTGGAACTTGCGGGGTGTTGTACCCGGTCCGGGAATGAGGGTTTCTGCGCAAGGTGATCAGCGCGTCGGGTGCAGCGTCTGCGTGAAAAAGGCCACAGCGGAAGGGAAGAGAATGTACTGTGCGAGTTTCTGCAACTCCGAATCTGCCACCCGCCCTGAGGAGAAGAGGTAAGCTCATGCCAGACTGGGTACAGCT
>JBBPJY010000065.1:26732-39872 GCA_038088975.1 Xerocomus cyaneibrunnescens
TGGATGGGTCTTTTGTTTCGTCGTCGTGCGCTGACGTTGCCCTGGAGATGCGAAATGGGTAATCAACTACATCGCCGCCTACGAGACCAGACCATAATTTTACGAGTGATTCCGCATAGTTACCCCACATAACAGCTAGATTGTTGTTTAATGCAGTGCTCTAATCTAGTCGTTGTGAAAGGATGAGAAAGGAGAGAAATTCCCACATGCGCTTTCCTTCTGCCCCCCTCCACCCAAATTCCCGAATGGATTCCCAGCCGCCGCCTGAGCCAACACCGATCCCGGTTTCCGACATCACAGCGACTCCATGGCCTAGAAGAGCCACCAAGGTGTGCAGAGTGTCCATCCTCCAGATCACCCCAGCTGACCTACTCCAAGGCGTGTGCGAGCTGCAGGTGATCTCGTCATCCTCTCATTTCGCTAAACTTGTCTCCGACCCTCTCCATCAGACGCGATAAAATCCGCTGCGACGGTGCAAAGTAGGCAGTTCGCGTGTTTTCAGTGTTGTCTCGTCATTGAATATTGCGCGCCGCTCCTTATCTCCCCAGGCCCTGTGGCGCATGCGTCAAGAAGGGGTATTCCATCGACCAGTGCATCGATGGCTGCGAGAGCTGCCGCAAAGCCCGTGTGCGATGCGAAGGCGGCAAGCCGTGCCAGCGGTGTCGTGAGCTCGATCAGGAGTGCGTCGAGGACCAGGTCGTGGCGGGGCCGCGCGCCGACGTCGCCCCGCCCGTGTTCGTCCTGCGCAACCGCCAAAAGCACGAGCGGGCCAAGTTGGCGTGTCAGAACTGCCGGCGGGACAACAAAAAGGTGCGTCGTTGGTTCTGGCGTGGATCGGTCTGCGGGATCGCTGGATGTCGCTTTTCGTGCTAGTGCGACGATCAGCGGCCTTGTTCGCGGTGCGTGGCGAGGGGGGAAGAGTGTGTGCATGTCGGACGGGGACCGAAGCTCGTCAAGCTGCGTTGCGAGGGATGTCGACAGGAGAATCGCAAGTGCGAGGACGCTCGGCCATGCAAGCAGTGCATCGAACAAGGGAAAGAGTGCGTGAGCGTGCAGAGGAAGGGAAGGGGCCACGGGACGCGGGTGAAAGCGGTCAGCTCATTTCATCATTCTGTATTCATATCAATGTGACTGGGTATTGTTTCAGGCGTGTGCGACATGCAGGTGAGGATTCGATGGCCACTCTGATGAACCTCGTCTCATCTAGATCTAGACGTGATAAAGTACGCTGTGATGGAGTGAGGTAACGTGGTTGCCATCCCTTATTACACTCCGTCCAGTAACCTGGTATATT
The DNA here is from genome assembly GCA_038088975.1 of Xerocomus cyaneibrunnescens. Lineage (NCBI taxonomy): Eukaryota > Fungi > Basidiomycota > Agaricomycetes > Boletales > Boletaceae > Xerocomus > Xerocomus cyaneibrunnescens. The sequence goes on from JBBPJY010000065.1 coordinate 28,027, forward strand.
TAGGCCATGCACGACGTGCACGCGAAAGGGGTATCGGTGCATCGACCGTGTCTGTGCTACATGCGCACAGCAGGGGGTCGAGGGTGAATGCCCTCACCGACCTGGACAAGAAGCGGACACATCCGACGGAGATGGTTCAGGTCGCCACAATGGTCAGTTGACCTCGACGGAAACGACCGCGGGTGTTCAGCACCCCTTCATCCCCACTACTCCGCCATTACCTATGCCTCCTCAGGCTGGAATGGCAATGGTCCCTTCTCATGTGTATGGGCCGTCTCCGTACCCCATGCTCCCACCACAACATCCTGTTCATGGCCCTGGCGAAGGCTTGTCGATGGGTTATCCACGCGCGCCGTATTACCCAGTTATCGATCCTCAGATTGATCTTCCACAATCCAATCTGTCATCTGAGCGATATGACCCGTCCTCTGCACAGACGAGTGCCTCGAGTGGTTCCTCGTAAGCAGGACGCTGGTGCACCTTCTCTGCCTTGATGTTACGACTTTTTACCGTTCGTCTTCATAGAGTCGTTGTGGATTTGTACTATCGTGGGGTTCAGTTGACCAGGTACTGTTTGTGATGGTAGCCTGCCTTTGTATTTTCGTACCTTACATAAGCGACGATCGAGTTTGGCCGTATTTGGAGAGATGTGTACAACTGTAGGTGCCAACATTCATATTGTCCACCCAAACAGGACTTGTCCTCCATCCCCCTGTATATTTCTCACCCCCACCTTTCCCGACCCCGTACGTTCCTTATCATGGGCGATCCCGAGCCATCGCCAACTCCAGCACCCGCCCCCATATTACAGTAAGTGTATACTTACTCGGTTCTCGCTTGATGCGAACACCAAGCAGACAGAAACCCGAGACGACGGACATAGAAGTCGCAGTAAAAGAAGAATCACCCGGTCTACCATCGCCAACAGGTAGCGCCACACAAAACCCAGAGGCACCCTCATCTTCCCCCAGCAGACAGCCCCGGAGGACGCTCGCACAGAGACGCGCCTTTCTCCGCGACGACCCTATGTGGGGAAGTGGAGGCCCATCGCGTCTATTGTCGGGGTTGTAATAAATGGATCAGGCTCGCACTGAATACTCAATACAGTTTGTCCAATTGGCTATCCCACCGGACGCGGTGTTCTGTTCCCTCGACGTCCCCTCGGTCTGTCCGTCGCACGTCATCTAAGCGTAGCTTTAGCCCCAGCAGCAGAGTTGCTACCACGGAACGAAGGCTCGTCTTGTGGAATGATCCACAGGTCAGGGACTTTTCGACGAGACATGTGCATTGTGGTACATGCAAAACGACGGTGGCGTTGGAGGGCGAGGTGGACTATGACCTGACGAAATGGGCTGACCACAAGGAGAAGTGTATACCGTTAGTGCTCTCTTATACATTCGGGTTTGTGTAGTCCTAAGTCGTGACGACAGATTAACCCCTGCACCGATCACCCCACAAGGATCCCGACCGCGCGTGTTCCCCCCGACGTCCACATCAAGTTCCCATTCCCAAACTCCTGCGGAGAGGTCCGCACGATCGTCCACGCCTGTGGGCGAGGGCTCGAGTAGCCAATCGACCGAAACGACTGCAGTCGTTGAAAGCTCTCCCGCTGCCGTGAAAATCGGAGTGAAGCGGGGCCGCGAGGAGACGGAAGACGAAGAAGAGGTAGCGAAAGACGAGCACACGACGAACCGGCCGCGAACAGAGATGTACAAGCCTCCGGAAAAGGATGCGCCCAGTGTGTTGGGGTGGTTTATGCTGCCGTTGAAGGAATTTGCGCGTGGGTTCCGAGAAGGGTTAGGCTCTACGTAAAACGGCGGGGGCGGTACAATGTTGTTTTCCGCGAGCGTATTTGTGGACTGGCTTTTGTAGGAATCTGTATATTGGACTCGACCTGCCCAGGGGCCCGTTCTCGGTGGACCTGCCTGGCCCCATGTGGGGTTCGGGAATTTCCGAGTGTAGTCCTGTCCTCGTCTTTGCTCCGCGCGTTTTTTCTGGCTGGATTTCCTTGCTGGGGGACACGTAAAGTAGCCCCGGTTGTCCTCCTCCTCCCCCTCCTGACCGCCCCCCTTCTAGACATCCATTCCCCCACTCCACATCTTGGTTGCTTCTTCCAGTTATTCCAACACATGTGGGCCATTTCCTGGCAGTAGCCATACATCCGCTCATCGGTGATACACTCTAGGGGGTCACCCAACAAAGATTCGCTCATGAAGATCCTCACCGCGTCGGTATCAGCCCCCTCTCTTCTCCCCCACACTAACCCATGACCGCAGCGGGTCAGACGCCCCACCGAAGACCCCCGCTGAACTTGCTCGAGAAAAGCGGCTGCGGGACGATCCCATGGCAGTGGTACACGGCCCACTATTTGTCACTTGCAAGCGATGTGGCAGCCGTATCAAGCTGTCTCCCAAGAGCTCCTATGACCCGTTTCACTGGATGAAACACAGGGAGCGGTGCCTTCGCAAGCCGGTGGGCGTAGCTCGCGCCGCCCGGCGCACGCCCAAGGATATCGTAAGTAGGCGCTTGCACCGCCTTTCGACAGGGCTGACTCCGTCTGCCGTAAGTATACGTCCCCTGCGAAAACGCCGCCCGCGTCGTCCTCCAATACCGACGGCGACAACGCGACACCGCCTCCGCTCACGCCCGACGACGATCGTCCTGGAGCTTCAGACGTCTTTCGAGAGCGATCGCTCTCCCCGAACATGGACGACCTCGATCTGTCGACCAAGCCCGTCGTACGTGAACTCGATTCTACGTTTCTCGATTACCTGCATCGCTCTCAACGCCCTTTACCAAAGCACGTCCCCCTCGTCGACCGGTGGCAGACCTGGAACTGGTCCGAGCTCAGACCGCCCGCGTGGATCGCTAATGATGTTGCGTCCGCCTCGGACGACCAGGAGGACTATGATGATGATTTCCTCCTCGACCCTATAGAAATGCGTTTTCCGGCGCCCCGCCTCACGCTTCATTCCGGTACGCGCAGCCAAGACACCCCCTCGTTATCGGCATAATCTACCATCACACTACGCTATCCTCACACCGCCATCTCTAGGTGCTATCGTTTCCGCTCTGTTGTCGCTCGCATCCGTCCTACTCTACAGCACGCATAACGTTCATGGTTTACTCCACATCTCTCAGAACTATTTTCTCATTGACAGCATTCCCCTCATGTAGTCATCTTTGCACACCTTTCGGCTTACCCCGTTTGCATCCGATATCGAAAATATATCTACTCGTACACTTGTGTATATCAGAAGGATAGTCTTGTTTTTTTTTTTCCCCATACGTTCGCTCATCCACGGGCAATAATCTATACACTCTATGGCACACTCTATTATCACTGCTAGCACACGCTTCGTTTACAAGTACTCTCTTTTAGCTATCCGTTACTGTCATCCACTGGAGGTTTATGTATCCCGTTGTTGAGCAGACTGACGATGATAGGATCGACGCTAGCGCGAGTGCCCCTACAAGGTGATGTTCAACGTGGTGCTGGGACTCGACTCTTGGACGATAGACGTACAGGACAGCTCTGACGACGTCGCGCATCACGTGCGACGTTGGAATCTCTATCTTGTTGATCCCTGCTAGTCCGTCTGCGCGCGTTGGACCGACGTTGAGAAGTAGCACTGGCTTCTTGAGTTTGAGTGCGTGTCTAACCAACCTGTCGGACGTGGCTTCTTCGTGGGTTCAATCCTAGGGCAAGAATCTGGCTCACCGGTACGCTGAAAAGGTCGCGAGGGTCGTCCCGATGAGAAATAACTTGTCTGATCGTTCAATGTCGCGAAACCTGGGTGGGAAAGCGATGTCAGTCTAGAGCCTCAGGAGAATGGACGAACTCACGAGCGTTCCTTGGTGGTTTGGGGTATCGACTCGCCAAAGAAGATGATCTCTGGTTTTTGCTTTCAAAGGACATTAGAAAGGCGTGTCGATACGTCGCAAAAGCCCCGTACGTTGGTATTACGTCGGCCCTGCGCCAGGCATTCCGGGCATTCCGGGACGACAAAGTCCTCGTACGAGACGCCTTCCAACTCGACCTGTCCTCGTTTTCGTCAATCTCGCTGTTCGCGCGGGTCTCGTGGTCGACACGGACATCACCGTCTGGATTCGTCCGATGTTTCTTTCCAGTTGCCTCGAGCTCGTCGACGAATGCTTTCCATTTGGGATTGCTGGCGGACAGCCGGTCCTGGAACGCGTCTCTGCTGACGACGTGGCCGAATCGACAATGTACTCTCTACGCCGCACCGTCAGAATCATTTTCCAAGCGCGCGGGGCGTGACAGACTAACGTGTAGAGTTCCGTGGAGCTCGAGGACGCGTTCGTCGATGCGCGTGTCGTCCCAGAGATGGGCGATGGCTTTGCGGTGGAGGCCGTCGACGTTTTGGGTGATGACATGGTGGACGTGTCCAGCGTGTTGAAGGGCTGCGAGGGCATAGTGGGTAGTGTTTGGCTGGGTGTCTCGGACGGGAGGGTAGCCGAGGTAGGAGCGGAGCCTGCGATGGATGTGGCTCGCTGCGGGTCAGGCGTGGCGGCATGGGAGACGTACCAGTAGCGCTGTCTAGACTCGCGCGATCGACGTGAGGAATACTTGGAGAGCAGGGGAAAAGACGACATGCCTGAATGCGTGTCCCCTGGAATTGTCCGCGGCGAGTTCGTGATACTGTCGACCGTGTCAGTCCATTGGTCCGGAGGTGCTGAGAAGCGGGTTCTCGTACAAAGATAGGCCTATGGGGTCCGGGATGATGAGAAACGCACCACGCTCGTTTACCAGTGAAGAACGCACCTGTAATTTGGGTTCATGTACCGCCCATCTTTGCCCCGGTAGGCCCTGATGCCAGAGTCGACGCTAACACCGGCGCCCGTGAGCAGTGTGATGCTTCCCGAGGCGAGGAACGCCGCGATGCGTTCTATCGCAGCGGGGGGCGAGATGGGGCTGGTCGGTGTGGGCGAGACGACGTGAGGGATCGTAGGGACGAACACCCGCATCCCGGCGCAAAGGGGGGGGTTCGGGTGCAAGGCTGAGCCGGTCCGCGCGGGAGCAAATCAGCCCTTCTCCTGCGATGAACGTCTCGCGACCACCTCCCGCCGCGTTGCAGACGCCCGGCTTTGCGCACTACGCCGTCGCCTGGTCCCCGTTCCACAACGCCCGCATCGCCCTCGCGTCCGCCGCCAATTTCGGTCTCGTCGGCAACGGGCGATTGCATCTCGTCTCGCTTGTCCCGGGACCAGGCGGCGCAAGCGGGGTCAAGCTCGACAAGTAGTCAGTGCTCCCTCCTCGTCGACGTGGTATTTCTGAGCGTGGATCAGCTATGAATCGCAGGATGCCCTCTACGATATCGCTTGGTCCGAGGTCCACGAACACCAGATCGTAGCAGGGTCGGGAGACGGCTCGATCAAGCTCTGGGACGTCATGCTCAATGTGCGTCGGCCTCGTCTCTGTCCTGCGCGGTATTGCCGACAGCAGAGTGACACAGTCTCGGTAGGACTATCCGGTCCGTGCGTGGCACGAGCACGCGAAGGAGGTCTTCTCTGTCGACTGGTCTAATCTCAAAAAGGACACGTTACTCTCTGCATCCTGGGACGGCAACGTCAAAGTCGTACGTAGCCCGTCGACACGAATCCCTTGATCCCTCTAATGTGCACGTCCAGTGGATACCCGACCGACCCCGCTCCGTAACAACGCTGAGAGCACACACGTCGTGCGCGTACCAAGCGCTCTTCTCGCCGCACCAACCAGATGTTCTCGCGACCTGCTCGACCGACGGCACGATCAAGCTATTCGATCTACGAACTCCAGCGTACGCATCCGGCCCCACCTCCAACGCATTCACCAATCCCGTCTCCGCCGCCGTCCTCACTGTCCCCGCCTCGGGTACGGAGCTCCTTTCCATCGATTGGAACAAGTATCGTCCCTACGTGCTCGCTTGCGCAGGGGTGGACAAGGTCGTCAAGGTGTTCGACTGTCGCATGGCGAGCGCGGTATCACCGACAAGCCAGTCCGTCGGCGGTACGTGCGAGACGCAACTTCCAGGTCACGAATACGCGATCCGCAAGGTGCAGTGGAGTCCCCACAGAGCGGATATCCTGGCAACGGCGAGCTATGATATGACCTGTCGGATGTACGTCCCGCCTGTGGCCTACTGTTCGCGAGTGTGTGGTTGACGGATCTCTCTCCGCCCTTGCAGTTGGAGCACAAGTCCCGTGCCCGGAGGGTTGAATTTGTTGTATATTCACGATCCGCATACTGAGTTCGTTGCTGGGTGTGGTTGGTCGTTGTATGACGAGGGTCTTTTAGCGAGCTGTGGTTGGGATGGTCGATTGAACGTATTTCGGGCATGACCGCGGATGTACCATCATTTAAATTCACCTGCCCCAGACGTCCCATCCTGCCACATGCTCGGTAGGTCCTGACATGTCTTATCTATATCAGGGCCCATTTCTCTAGTATAACTTGTCGTCTGAATTAAGAGTCTTAGGGGTCGCGACGAAGTAAGAATGAACCAAAATAGTTGTCTAGATCTGACACAGCCGTAGAAGGAGCGATCGACCCCACATATCCATCCGGCCGAACGACTACGAGCGTGATCTGCTTGGGGTCGATTCCGAATTTCTCGTACCCATGTCCACCCTTGTTCCCTGTCATGTCGTTGTCGTCAAGGAGGACTCTGTAACGGGTCCACGAATCAGCCTACAACGCAGAGGTGAGAAGGTAACGCTTACTTTGTCCAGGAAGAACGAAAGAATGTAGGGACAAGCAAGTAATTGATCTCCTCTTTCTGGCCCGCGGTAATCGTGACAATGTCGAATACAGTCGAAATGTTCCCATCAGGGCTGTACTTGCAGAGGAAGCTCGAGGGCTCGCTCAACTCCTCTGCGAGCAGCTGTAACTCGGCGACCCGCGCGTCGGTCAGGTACCCAACGAAAAACAGCACTTTGAAGCGAAAGTCTGCTGGAAGCAAATCCTGGATCTCAACTGGGCGTATATCCGCAGCACGAACAAAGATTTGTGGGGGCATACGTCATCCAACGAGGAGATTGTCTCCGCATTTTTGGTGCTTGGGATCCACGATCGCGGACGGAGAATAGTGGACCCCGATCCCACTGACGAATCCTCCGAATGTATTAAACGCACTGATAAACAAGTTAAGGAGAGGAAGAAAGATTCACAGATAGTTCCGAATATTGTGTACGAAGTAACTCACTGCAAGAACTGTTCGTGAGATACGCCATCTTCATTCTCAGCGGTCCTTGGCTTCCCAGAGAGAAGAGGTGCATATTTCTTGTCAAAGTCTATCAAGTCTTGTGCGTATTTTCTGCGCTCGTGTTCATACTAAAAGGGGTTGTAACAGGTACAGAAAGGCTGGCCATTGCAGAACCTACTGTCTTCAAGAGGGACGGCTTGGACCATCCCCTGAGCACCTGTACAAGCTTCCACGCTAGATGATTCTCAGTCTACGCTCAGCGACCCAGGGAGACACATACCGAGATTATGTGTATCATTCATGCTGGCGTTCATACCCTGACCTAAATCACGGAGAAGTAATTTTGAAATGCCAACTGGAATAGAAATCATCTCACCAGCTTTGGGGGAATGAGTATGGCATGCATCACCAGCAATAAAAACACGATCTTCCACGGAGTACCGAGACGCCAGACGTTGCCCGACTAGTAGGAAGCTCGCATGTTGGCACGACCGCTGGTAGGAGATTTGGATAGGACGTACTTGTGTAACTTGTCCACCATTGAATCTCCTTCGGGTCGGCCAACTTAAATGGATGAAATATCTTCCTGGAGACCTACCGGCACTCATCAACCATACGACACAGCTTTTATTACCTGCTAAGGACCCTCACTGAAATGAGCTTCTCTGGATTTATCCCGTTCTTGTCAACTCTTTCAGTCGACGGGTTTACGAAGTCGGTATCCGACAGCTGGATGTAGAGTCGGACTAGGTCTCCCTCACGAGGAATAGTGAAGCAAGACCCGTTCGCGGATTGGATAATAGTGGCATGACGAATATCTGGAAAGTTTGTCTCCAGTACTATGTCGACAACACCCCAGATGTCATCTGTTCATCTTGGTCATAGGCATATGGCAGATAAACAGCATGGTTTGGTTACATTACCTGTTTGTTCGCCTTCCATCGCGATCGCTAGAGCCTTTCTGACCCACGAGTGTGCTCCTACAGGTTGCATGTCAGCGTCGGGCATGAAGTGGTGTACGATGAATCACCATCTGCGCCAACAACAAATTTTGCGTGCACGATTTCTGTCCTGCTCTCCTCGTCGATCGCGTCTAAATGCTCTACAGTAACCTGCCGTGATCATTATTTGCAAAACTAGGTACCGAGCAGGTTAGCTAGCGCCGACCTTGATTGGATATGACGAAGGGCTCGACAGTTCGCAAACGTCTTCCGAAATCTTGATGTCAACCGGTCGTCTCAGGCGTTCAACCTCTACTCCATGCTCCCCCAGGGAATCTAGAAAAATAGCTTCTATCGCACCCTGGTTGAGTCCAATCTGGACAACCGCCCACGGATTAATACAAGGAAGATGAATTCAACGACAAGGGCCGTACGACGAATGGATAGCGCGCATTGCTTGGGGGGTTGGAACTGGGCATGCATCCTGTACGCTTCAGGAATCACCTTAGAAACTCAGGAAACATTCCAAGGCCAGATATGACTTTTACCTCGAGCCCACCATCGCGGCCAGGGCCGTAGAAAGTCTTGATTCATCACGCTGGCCCGTCAGACGCGTGAAATTTGTTAGAAAGCAGACGTTCACGTACGACCATGTGTATTTGATTTCCCTCCCGGACCACCCGCTCGGCAAGTCCATAGCTCTATTGTAGAGGCTTGAGACATGAAGAGACACGTAGGAAGCGTTATACCTGCAACACTTCAATTGTCCTTGACTGAATACCATCTGCCTGACCGGTTGGGACCTTTACGGGACTGGGCCAAGTTAGCACATGGCGCTCGCGACGACGTCGGACATGACCGTACCGTTTATCGATTATCCTGATGTCTGCGCTCGCCAATGCGAGTGCGTTGGCACACATGAGTCCGGCAGGGCCAGCTCCGATGATCAGGACGTCAACGCGGCTTTCAAGAGGCATGATGGACCGTGTTGGGAAATGGGAGAGTATCTTTGGGTCTTTTGGCGCTATATACGGTAGCCCCCAGGATCATGTCGGGGATTGGAATAAGTCCATTGGAGAATACCGTGCGATCTTGATGAGCCTGCCAAGTCAGAGGCGGTACTAGTAGCCCCTGCTGAGTCTGACAGCGACGGCAAGCTTGATCGCAAAGTCATAGTACTGCCAGAGGTCATTCCAAGGCGCGGAAGATTAGGTGAAGGGAGGCTTGCCTCCGTGGCTTCTTCACTTGAATTTGCCGGCAGTCGACTAGGACTCGGGCTACTCGTCCATTAGCACAGAGCCCGGTGGTCGGACGCGCTGCAGAGTGAACTGTTTCTGACTCAACTTGGGCGCCAGGGCCGTCACGTAATGAAACTAAGGGCGGTGGACCCAAGGTATCATCTCAAACCACGGAAATACTTCAGGGGATGCAGGGGAAAAGAATTGAGCCAAAATAGTTGGCCCCTTTTACCGGCTGTGGTCCTGTATAATGATGTTAGCCGTTGGCAGTTGGTGGTTGAATACATGACAACTCGAAGGACCACTGGCAGCCAGTTTCGCGTGTCTGTCGACATCCCCGGCAGGATCAAACAATCACTCGGACGAGATATCCAGTATGGACCCATACGATGCTACGACATTGGACGATGATCCAGAGGACATCCTGTCCACATCTCTCCAGAGCCTCTACGGCTTCCGTCCGATCACCTTCTCTACCGCCAGTTCCATCTTCACCTACTCAATAAGCCCCGGACGAGTCCCTGGTGGCCATCATCTAGCACCAGCCCAGATCGAGCTCACCACGCCCGACACAGACCCATCTAACTGGTCGCTCCACGCGTCCTCCATCTGGGTGTCGTCCCTCTTCATTGCAGACCATATCGAGGAGCTGCAGATCGACGCGATGACCGGCACCGGCACGGACGACACGCTCGGGGTCGTGCACGTCCTCGAACTCGGCGCGGGCGCGGGCCTCCCATCGATCCTCCTCGCCCACATGTACCCGTGCGTGCGCGTCACCGTCAGCGACTACCCCGACGACCGTCTGATCCGTACCCTCTCCGCCAACGTCCGTCGGAACGGCGTCTCGGAACGGTGTCGCACGGTGGCGTATGCATGGGGCACGGACACGGGACCGTTGGCGCCTCCTAGCACTCACGCAGCGGACGCACACTTCGATGTCATCTTTGCTGCGGACACGCTGTGGAATCCGGAGCTTCACACACCCTTTGTGGAGACGCTCTGCAGATGTCTCAAACGGAGTTCTGACGCGCGTGTTCATTTGGTCGTAGGGCTGCACACGGGGAGATATACTATCCAGTCGTTTCTGGACGGCGCGACGCGATGGGGGTTCGTCCTGCTAAGCGCGACAGAGAGGGAAGTGGGCGGAATACAGTCAAGACCCTGGGACATGTCTCGTGCCGAAGGCGAGGACGAACGAGAACGACGAAGATGGGTTGCTTGGATGATTCTCAAGTGGGATGATTCCGGAGACACATTGAAACCACTGTGATTGTGCATTCGATGCATATTTTCAGACATATCATGACCACTTGAAAGATATCAACTACAGCCGTCTATATCATGACGCGTCTAGAATCGTAAAAGTCTCTCATGTACTCTCTCGTACCTCCATGCCAAAAGTCAAGATACGGATGAGACACTGTCCCTCGCGTTCCTTGGGTCAATAATTAGAAATTGGTGGCTAAGAGTCGAGGATGAGGACCTACGTCATAGAGCACGAGGCTATCCTCGGCCGTGTCCATCCAGGTCATGTTGATTGCATCTACAGTGCTCGTTCTAACATAGCGCGAATCTCGGTGCACGAACACAGTACTGAGCGCCGTCAAGGTATCCCGCCATCGCCACGGTGGATCGGTACGTGAGAGCGACCACAAGAAGCTTGCCATCCATGGATTCAAATCCAGGACGTGCACCCGGCTCGTCGCGTCGACAGCGGTCGCCCCAGCGTCTCGGACGTTTTCAAAGAATGTGAGGCGCCTGCCGCACAGTTGGACTGCGTCTGCGCGATCGGGCAGGTTGAGCACCATGCAGTGGTGCTGCCAGTCTTCCCAACGTAAGGTACCGAAATTCTCCTCCAAGAGAGGCAACTTGGACTGGTCGAATACGACGATGATTTTGCGAGCACAACCGCCAGGGATGACATGTGGTTGGAACTCCAAGAGAACCGCCGTCAAGCGAGAGGAAGCGTCGCTGTGAAAGAGGGTTCCCGGAAGTGGGAACGTGTCTGAGTGGTTGGGGCAGAGCTGCACAAAGGAGACGCCACTCCAAGCCTCTGCTAATTCGTATGATCTCGCACCCGGAAAGTCGTTATCATGTGGCCTGTAAATCTCATGGATGGTGATCTGAGGGGGACGTTTTCCCTTCTCGTTTGCATAGAGGCCGTCTGACCGCCTTTCCCATGTCGTGCTATCATCAGACTCGTCGTCGTCAGGGTGGGAGGCGGTGATGAGGCGAGCTTCGTCGCTGAAATCGAAGGAAAGGAGGTCGCCTGTGAACTAACAGATGGGAAATCAGTCGACACCCGGTCAGGTTCCATCAGAAGAGCACCTACTGTGCGAATGGGGCTGCCACCACGGCACCAATTGAAGACGACCAGTTCTGTAGTCCCTTCTCCAGTCTCCAATTCCAACCGAACAGATACAGCGACAAGGCTCTCGCGGATTTGTACTTGCTCGATC
>JBBPJY010000066.1:11810-25680 GCA_038088975.1 Xerocomus cyaneibrunnescens
CTTTTTAGACAATGGTTTGTCTTGTAGTTTTAATTTCGGATACGAACTGACCTAGCTGTAGATAGCGTGTTGAATCAAATATCTATCTTCGATCATCCCTGGATTGTCTGACCTTGGTCTGATGACCTCCCGGGTTCCTTTCAAAGAATGAGTTAGTATCTTATCTACTCGGTCCAGCGCATCCGATCGATCCCGTCGGGTGACCATTGTACCGTCTATATCCCGTCATACGCCGATGCATCAAGCTTCGCTAGTCCCTTACCAACTAGTATGGCTTCCCCCGCACGGTTCACACTCGAAAAGCTGTACGACCTCAGTGGTCTAGTTGCTCTTGTAACGGGCGGTGGCACTGGGATCGGGTTGATGATTGCTCAGGGGCTTGCTGCCAACGGTGCGCGTGTGTACATCACTGGCCGACGACTGGAAATTCTTCAGAACGTCGCCGAATCCTGGAGTAACAGCAAAAATGATACCATGGGGAGCCTCATTGCGTGAGATCTCACCAATTGCCAACGTGGATCTCGTTTTTCAAACGTCGTTCGTCGGGTAATCTTAGGCTGAAGATGGATAGCACCGACAAGGACGACATCCAACAGGCTGTGCTGAAGCTCAGGAACGACGAAGGGAAGTTGCATATCCTCGTGAACAAGTGAGCATCTGTGCGGTACTTTTGACGATTCTCGATCATTGACTACTTCCTGACAGCGCTGGTCAATCCGGCCCCAAATCCCCTGAACTCAACAAGCCGTCGCCGATGGCTCCCAAAAAGGCAGAGGAGATCGGCCAGTATCTCTTCAACAATGAATCCTTCGAAGAGTGGTCTTCCTTATACTCCGTCAACACGTTCTCCATATACTTTATGACCGTGGCTTTCCTAGAATTGCTCGACAAGGGATCTCAAGATAGACCCGGGTTCACTTCGAACGTGATCAACATCACGAGCATAAGCGGGCTGATCAAGATTGCACAGAGACACGTGCGGAATTGGTTGTCTTCCCTCTCGCGGGGCTTCCTACTGACTCGATAATGATATGAATCTAGTTTTGCTACAACAGCTCAAAGGCAGCTGCTTCTCACCTCACCAAGATGCTCTCCACAGAGTTTGCCATCCGGGGCATTCCGGTCCGCGTTAACGCGATTGCACCGGGTGTATACGAGAGCGAGATGACGCACGACGTTATCTCTGGTCAAGAAGCGACGGATGCGGTCGGCATGTGTATCGTGTCAGTGCCCGCCAAACGACCAGGGACGTAAGTTGGCCGACTTCATGTTCATTCCAGCATCCATTCACGAACTCAATTTCACCTGATCGCTATATGTAGAGCGGAAGAGATGGCAGGCACGGCGGTATACCTCGCATCACCTGCTGCAGGATACATGAACGGACAGGAGTTGGTTATCGATGGAGGGTACGTAGCTGTAAACCCTTCCCGGATCTGAGCGACGAAAAGGGTCGATCTGGGTGGTGGATTTAGCAACGGGAAATGAAAGTTATCTATACGGCTGCAATAAACAGTCAGCTTGATTCACATGGCAGCCGCTCGTGATCTCAGTGATCATACCAGAAATAAGTACGGAACACGTTCTGATCTTTACCAGAGATCAACCGTGCTTGGCCTTGCAGCAATTTCGAAATGCCACGAACCTTTGACTGTATCGTCGTGGGCGGAGGGCATGCCGGCGCTTCCGCTGCGATCTCTGCAATCGAGGCAGGCTGCAAGGACGTCTTGATCATAGAAAAAGCGCCGGAAGAATGGGTCGGTGGGAACGGCTACTTTACAGCGGGCGCCCATCGCACTGTGCACGCTGGCCTCGCAGACCTCCTCCCCATCGTCACCAACGTGACGGCCGAACAAGCTGAAAAGATCGATGTGTCACCTTATACCGCGGACGAATTCATTGGCGATATCATGCGTCTCGGAGAGAACAAACCAAACGCCGAGCTGGTGAAGACCATGGTGGAGAACTCGAGGGATGCCATACGATGGCTTGCGGAGACGGTCGAGATACCGTTTATCCTGGCGTTCCACAGGCAAGCATATGAAGTGGATGGGAGACAAAAGTTCTGGGGAGGACTGGCGCTAAGCGTGCAGGATGGTGGAAAGGGTCTAATCAGGGCGGATTTGCGAGCGCTCCAGAAGCGAGGTGTTGAGCTGTGGTTTGACACACCTGCCGTTCGACTCGACATCGAGGGCAGCGCCGTGACAGGGGTTGTCGTGCGGAAGAACGGAGAGGAAACCCCTCTTAAGGCTTCCGCGGTTGTTCTTGCATGTGGAGGGTACGAATCAAGCCGAGAGCTCCGCGTGAAACACCTTGGACAAGACTGGACGCATGCGCGGGTAGGTATTCATGCATGTTGTATACGACGATCGCTCAGCGACTATTAGGTTCGCGGTACCCCTTACAACACCGGAGACGGAATCTTGATGGCGCAAGCCATAGGTGCCAAGCTCGTCGGCGACTGGCATGGATGTCATAGTACATGCTGGGACGCAAATGCACCATCCGATGCTGGAGACAGGGAACTCAGCAATCAGTTCACTAAATCTGGGTATCCGCTGGGCATCATGGTGAATATCAACGGAGAGCGGTTCGTTGACGAGGGCCAGGACTTCAGAAACTATACGTACGCAAAAATCGGGAAGCAAATCTTGCTGCAGCCAGAGGGTTGTGCCTTCCAAGTATGGGACGCCAAGGTGACTCCACGGCTTCGGAGGGAAGAGTACGGCGACGGTGTTGTAGAGAAGATCACGGCCTCCACTATCGAAGAGCTAGCGGATAAATTAATGGAAAAAGGGCTACAAGACAAGGAAAGCTTCCTGCGAACGGTTCGCGAGTACAATGATGCAGTTCACCAACACTGTATGGAACACCCAGACTCGAAATGGGACCCAACCATCAAAGACGGCCTGTCAACCCAATCCTCTAGGCAGTCTTTGACCATTTCAAAGTCAAATTGGGCCCTTCCGATCGAGAAAGGGCAATTCCTTGCTGTTAAGGTCGCCTGTGGTATCACATTCACGTTTGGTGGTTTGGCAATCGACCCAGCGATAGGTGGGGTACTGTCTGAGAGTGGAGAGGTTTTCCAGGGTCTGTTCTGTACTGGAGAGATGATTGGTGATCTTTATTATAACAATTACCCAGGAGGCAGCGGACTGACTGCAGGCACTGTGTTCGGGATCAAAGCAGGTCGTGCAGCGGCAAAGCTGGCTGGTAGCAAACAGAACGGTGCTTAGACGCCGGGTCAATTAGCGTAATCGCACCTAACTGTGGGACAGTGCAACACCCTATTCCTAGAAGTCGAGACTTGATGGCCTTTATTTCATTGCTTGTCGCACGACAGCTTACAGTACCAGTCATGATCAACATCCTCTTCCATCCAGTATTCCTCACGCCGCAAAACGGAAGAACCACTCTGCTATGCCGCGGGCACTTTCCTCCTTTGCCCAGCCTTTTGAACCATGAATGTTCATTTGAAAGCAGTAGCATGGTGGAGACACTTACGTGCATGGGGCACATTCGGGTCACCCCGTACAGCGAATCCGTGGGATACTCCCGAGAAAACTTGGATGAAGTAAGTTGACTTGTTACTCACCAAAATATCTTCTGCACGTCTTCGTGCCTCAAGAGGAAAGGTAAAATCATCCTCTGTGGAAGATGAGAGTCGCCATGAAAAGGATGGACGAGAATTGATGTTGAATCTCACCTGCACACGAAAGCAGGAGAGGTTCTGCTTCAGTGTGAGCAGACCAAATTAAAATATGGTGTTTAAACGACGTACTATTGAGCTTCTGGAAATGGCTGTCCTCAAGGAAGCCAGGGTGGGCAATAGCACCTACATGAGCGTGCAGGTGAGCTTCACTATTCGTGTCCACGGAAAGCATATAACCTGCGACGACGGACCCCTCTGCAGCCAGATCCAGCACGAACAGTGCACCGAAACAGTAACCTGGAGAGGTGTTCAACAACCGTTAGGCTAATAGTGATGCGTAGGACTGGTGCACTTACCGACCGCCACGTACTTGGTCATTTCAGTCCCTAAGGAACAGAAGCAGCTCAGCTGCGTATCGGAGGGATACGAGGTTGGTAGAGCTTTTTCATATGTCGCCTTGACTCTTTCAAACCACCTTGGGAATACCTCGATCGCTGCGGCGCGTGCTTCCAGAGACCATGCAACCTTGCCGCGGTCTGGTGGCAGATTCTGTACGGGGACTCCGAAGAAATAGTCCGGTCCGAGTACGACGAACCCTGCATTATCCTCTCACATCAGCATGGACTCATTATAAGCATACCAACCACAAATGACATACCTTGCGAGGCGAAGTAGTCCTGAAGCAATTTGTTGTTGATAAACAGTGGCCCGTATGCGTCTGCGAGGAATAGGAGGACTTTCTTGTGTGCTCTGAACGCTGCATTTGGTGGCGGTTCAGAGATGTAGGTATTCAGCCCGCCGAGTGGTTCGATGCGCCCCTCGGGGTTGCCGGTGTGTTTAACAGCAGTCCAGCAGTGTCCAGTTGGAGGACCAGCAAGAGTGACTGGCATGTTAGGGTTCGATTTCTGATGGTGTCGACCTCCTGACTGTATGTCAACGACTCTCCAATGGCTTGGCAGTGTAGGAAATTTCCCAGTCGGTCTTCTTTGAAATGAGCGACTTCCTGGAAATGGGGGGTTGATGACGATTTGATCCAGGTTACTGATAACGAGGTCTTATATTGTGCCCGTCAATCTCTCTACACCTATGCTTTCTACAGTGGACGTCACGACTTACGAACCGACCTCATGGACATCGATGCCTGTTCTCTTGCACAATCACTACGGCCATCATGTCTCTGCGGTCCAAGATGAGTGATCTAAGGGACACAATCAAGCATGTAATGAAGGTCTTGTGATGCTTGACCGTCGGCAGTTCATTGTTCGCACAAGTGGGGATGAAGGGGTTGTCGTTCACAGAAACCAAGTCAGATTCCCATGTGGAGACGTCAGTAGAGGTGGAGGTGCCACTTAGAGTAGTACAAGGTGGTGGTTTAGCGGGACCAACTATCGTCCGTCAATTTGGTTGACGGACTTTCAAAGGCACTCGGGCAGCATCCTTGGACACTGGAGGACCTCGAGGAGCGGGAAACGGCGTGGATTAAATGGAGCTGGAAGGTAATTTACGCCTTCATGCACTGGTGTGTATACACCGCTTGCAAGACGTATCACTAGCATGGCAGTGGCAGTCGAACAATTCACGTTCCCCGTAACTGGTTACAACCCCGATCCAAACCTTCCTGCAAAAAACCAACAAGCTACCAAACCCACTGCTATCTGGGAAGTCTGGTCGGAAAGGTCGTATCCGAGCGTTTCTCGCATTCTCGGACAAGACGGTACCTTTGCCTGGCCCGAGTTCCATGTTGAAGCCTGGACGGCGAGGTACGCCGAACATTCTACATGATTTGCTGTAGACTTTCTTTCACCTAGTGTGTCCTACTAGCCCTCGGCGAGCTTGTTAGCATCCAGTGAGAATGTCGTGTACAACACTCCATGCTAATCGCACAACAGCTTCAAGCCCTATAACTATTGATAACTTCGGTTGGGCTCCAACCGATAATTGGCCACTTTCTTTCTCTTTTTTACAGTCTTAGAACCTCGTTGGCAACATAACGCTCTCGCCAACTTATCAGAAGGTAATAGACATTTGCATAAATGGCCACATCAAACAGTTCTCAAGATGGTAACCCGGGCTTATGGAAAGCACTAGCGTGGTACAGTATCACCTATGGCCCTCGCTGACAGTCTTAAATCAGGCTTTAATGATTAATTTAATGCAAGTACATACAAGACTCATTAATTGGACAAGCACGGCCATGAATTGGAATGAACGATTGTTCCAATCATGGCCATTAGGTGTAAAACATCAGGTCGACACGGCAAACTGCAAGCCCCAGCTGCTAGTAACGTACCCCAGCCTGACCTTTGGCGCATCCAGCCTCTCCAGCCTTACACTGCCCTGCATCGCTTGGGCATGAGTATTCATCCCAACTTGTCCATACCCCGCTCGACGTGACTAGCAAAATTTCATTTCGCAGCTCAGGTCTCGATTCAAAAGTCTGCGGATGCCTACTTGGCCGGAATCAACTCACAGTTATACGCTCACCGGAAGATCCAGGAGCTTAAAAAACGCTGGATATATCAGTAGGTGATGCCAATTTAAGGTCGACACGACATGCCAGAGAGTCCGATGCTGTGACTGTCATTATACTGCTTACCAACCCCTTGTTCCAGTGGCATTGGCACGTGCGTCACAGTGCCATCAAACGGAAAAGCGTTCTTTGGTCCATCTGACTTGAGCATATCGGGAGACCAGGCATGCTCCTCATTCAAAGTGGCACTCCGAGTGGTTCAATTCGACCTCGGTGTGATGAGCGGTTGTCGGAGTTGGGGTACCAATTGAGATAGGGGGGTCAACGTTTCAGCCTCCATCCCTCTTGACGTTGAAACTGTCGTGAAGCGCTACAGCTTTGGCAGGTATGAATGCTGTGTGTGCACGTATTTTCGTTGCAAGTGGCAACTTCCAGTGCTGCGAACTGAATCGGCCCGTTCGTTCCACTACGTAATAGTCCCAATACAAATATGGAGAGCCGAGTTCGCGTCGGCCAGCTAAACCGACCTCGAGTGGAGGCTGGCCATCTTCGCCCACCGCTGCTCCATCCCCTGTCTACATGACCACCAAGCAGGTCGCTTCCAAGACTCAGCATCCAGTTACGTTCAGCGATGTGGTCTCCGCCGCACTCGCCGCTGCCCGCGGCGATCACCTCGAAGACGACACGCTCAACCCCACTCCTCGACTTCCATCCGAGGGCGTCCAAACACCAGTTCATGATCAACGACCTACCTTGCATATCGTAACCCCACCTACGTCAACCACTGCCAGAGTCTCTCAGCCGGACACACCTTCCGCTCGGACCGGTCCTCCCCGGTCTCTGTCATATCAATTTACCCCTTCCAGCTCCCCCATTCGTCTTCACATCGCCCCCCTGAATACTCAGCACGAGAACGAAGAAATTTTTGACAACGATCTCGCTGAGCTTCCTCAGTCCGCCTTTCAGCAGTCTCGTCCTCAACGACGACAGTCCACCTTCCGTGGGGCCTTGGAGTTGGTCGGTCCAAGTGTCGACAGAGACTCATTAGATAAGAAGGGAAAGGCGCGTGACACTGGGGTTCAGGAGGAAAATCGGACTTCCACAAGATGGCTCGGGTCATCCACCGACGATAAGCCTACTATTATTTTCGAGGAGCCTCAGGGCACAGAGCAACCGATCGGGGTCGACAGACGTCTTCCCAGGCACAGTACCGTTGGCTGGGTCGAAAAAGACAGCTCGCAGTCCAAGGAGCCAGTGCAAATGGATATCAAGCCATCACACACTTCTCCTCCGTCAACAAAGCGTTCCGGAGGGTCCGACAAGTGGGCCAAGTTACGTGCTTTCATTCCGTCCGTCATACGACACCCACCCTCAACTGCTGTAACGCATGCCGTTACACCGCCAGAGGTCAACATTATCGACGAACTCATTACCGGCGGTCTTTCAAACCTGATGTTAGGTCTTTGGTTCGAGCGAGACGACAAGGGCCATCGGCGTGTTCCGGTTCTACTTCACAGGCTGCGTATTCGTATCAGCGATAGCCTACATCCGGCACACGCACAAAAAGCAGTGTTTCGCATTGAATGTGAATACGCAAACAGTGCTGTACGATGGGTCATTTATCGTCAACTTCGAGACTTCATCTCGTTACACACTCACTATACTATATCGAATGCGTTCAGCAGCCACAAGGACAAGCTTCCAGAGTTTCCGCGGACTAGTATGCCCTTTCGCCCACACTTCGTTATGTTTCTAACCACGGCGTCCGAAGGTCTTCCGTACTTCAATTTCCTCAAAATGGGGAACAGTGGAACCCAGATTCGTCAATCGGATTTCGCATTATTACAGCGTGAAGCTCTAGAGAACTATCTTATCAAACTCATTCGCGCTGTGGTACGTTGATACGGCTATAGAAATTTCGTATGATTAAATTGTGTCGGACGATGATCAGATGTTCCATCCGTCGTCAAACCGATTATCGGGTTTTCTTGAAGTCAGCGCCTTGTTCATATCCCTTGCGCAGTCAGGCGGGGTCCAGTACAAGGCGGGTTATCTGCGCTTTAAAATATCTGGAAATCACCCAGGACTTGGGCGCAAAGCTACAACCAGGAGAGATCGAAAACAGTCTCGCTGGTGTGCTGTGCGGGAGAGTTATCTGGTTGTTCTTGGAGAACCTGGAGAAGTTCGTTGCATTTCTTTTCTGTCGCACGCCTCTGATCAACGTAATAGCTAACTATTTTGGACGTCTTCCTCCTGGACTCAAATTTCAAGATCATACGTCCGATTCGTTACTATCGCAAAGGTCTCCACCTTCTTCGTCCAGAACCTGCGGACAGGGAGTTTCACACTGCCGAACGTATGCACGAAGTGGCACTACCTCAGGAGACAGAAGTCGACTGTGCATCAATGATGGGCTCTATCACTGGTAGGATAACTAGAGTTCTCAATGTTTGCCGACGACCAATATCAAACATGGACAACGTCGAGAAAGAGAATGATATATCACCCTCTCGGCCAAGCCATGAGCGACATGGTTCGGCATCTTCAGGGAGCTCGGTCGCAACCAACCTCTCGCCCTCCCCAATGCTGGATCCTTCAACACACGTTAGACCCCTTCACCTGTCTCACCCCGAACGGAATGGGCAAGAACAGAATCAGCAGGAAGACCAGGCTTTGCCAGAGAGCGAACAACAGAAGAGAAAGAAACGCCTGCAAGACGTTTCGAAGCACACATTTTATGTTGAGAATTCACAGATGCGGCTCAAACTGTTTGCAAGGAACGAGGTATGTGCCGAGTCGAGCGCTTTGGTTACGGCTAACGTCGCACTTCCCAAGCGCCAAATGCTACAATGGATTACGGCGTTGGAGAAGGCTGCAGATACTTGTCGGTTTGTGACCAAGAACCGATTTGACAGCTTTGCGCCAATCCGGATGAACGTGGCTGCACAGTGGCTCGTGGATGGGGTTAGCTTGCTGTTATGCCTTTCCATATTTACTAACTGCTCCCTTCCTGCAGCGCGACTACATGTGGAATTTGTCGAGAGCGCTCATGATGGCGAAGGATAGCGTATATATCCATGATTGGTGGCTCTCACCGGGTATGACTGGTCACTCGGAAAATTGTATGCTTTGACCGACGTACTGTAGAGGTGCAGTTACGACGACCAAGCAAAGACAGGTATCGACTGGATAGGATTCTGGAGCGAAAAGCGAACCAAGGCGTCAAGATATATGTGATATTATAGTGGGTGTCTACCCTTAGCGTATACTCTGGACGCTTATATTATCGTTAAAAGTCAGGAAGTGTCAAGCCGCACAACGCCGACAGATAGCAAGTAGGCAAGACTTAATATTATTATCGTCCTTCTCTGAAAACCATGCATTATATTAGTTACGCAAAACAGAAACTATCATCTCTCCACGAAAATATTATGATTCAACGATCACCCTCGCATTTCCAAACGGGCACGTTTTACTGGGCCCACGTAAGCTAACAATCCGCTATCCTCTTACCTTAATATTGTTAATTATTCCTTCATTCAGCACGAGAAACTTTGCGTCATTGACCAGACCATTGCTTTCATGGGCGGGATAGATCTTTGCTTCGGAAGGTCTCTCATATCATTCATGCCACAGAAAAATATTCAAGTATCTTTAGATGGGACACCCCGCAACATGTTCTCGTCGACGATCCAGAACTCTCACTGGACAAAAGAGAAATATGGCTAGGTTTGTCACCGACGAGCTCACCCCGTCATGTCTGGGCTTACTGCTTCTGCAAATATATCAGGAAAGGACTACAGTAACCCAAGGGTCTTGGATTTCCATACTCTTCACAAACCTGAAGAGGACATGTACGACCGCTCGAAAGTGCCGAGGATGCCTTGGTATGTGTTTTCGAAATGAGGATTTGATGAGGCTAATTCCTGATAGGCACGATGTTGGGATGCAAGTTGTCGGCCAACCAGCTCGCGATCTGGCTCGACACTTCGTAGAGAGGTACGCCAGATGCAAGTTAGCTTGCTGTATCTGATGGTAGATAATACTAGATGGAATTGGTTGCTGCGGATCAAGGTATGGCATGATTCTGTCTGAATTACCCGATTATAACATATATCTTTGTGCAGAACCATACGAGGCTTATGCCATTTTTAATGCCCCCTCCAGAATTCAGAACTGGAGAATTAGAGACTATGGGTCTCACGGGCACTTGCGAGATGCAAATTTGTCGTTCTGCCGGCCCGTGGTCTCTTGGCACACCGAATCGGGTTGAACATTCTATCCAAAATGCATACATAGCGGGTAAGCACTTCAAGTGTATACATAGACATTGATCCTGATTTCAACTAGCGATTGACGAATCGAAGCACTTCGTGTACATTGAGAATCAGTTCTTTATCTCTTCGTGAGCATGCGCACCGTAAAGTCGAGAACAGGCCTGATTCCCAACCCGAAGGACTGATATCAGCGATGTGAAGATCGAGAACGGAATCGGAGATGCTCTTGTCAGACGGATTATTCGTGCGAGGCGAGAGGGAACTCCTTGGAGGTGTTGCATTGTCATACCACTGTTTCCTGGGTTCCCATTTCCGGTAGACCATAGCGATGCTAGTGCGGTATGTTTGCCTGATTCCCGCTATACTTCCAAACTAAAGCAGTAATTTGACAGATACGAATCATAGTGGACTGTCAAAACCGTTCACTTTTCCGAGGAGAAAACTCGATTTATGGGCGATTACAGACAGAAGGAATTGTAGTAGGTTGGACCTCGTCGATGCGCCTCATGCCCTGACTTTTGTCAGCCCGAGGATTATATTCGTGTGTTCTCATTGCGAAATTGGGGTAAGATGCGTGACGGGGTCTTGACTACCGAGATCGTGAGCTACTCAACACTGAGTATGTTTCCATGGGTTAACGGCTGTTTCAGGTGTACATCCATGGCAAGATCTGTCTCGTCGATGATAGGCTCGCGATTATCGGTAGTGCCAACATCAACGAGCGATCCCAGAGGGGTGATCGAGATTCTGAACTAGCGGCTATCATTCGTGATACTGACATGATCGAAGGGTGTGTTGTGGTGAATTTCGTTTTTTACTAACCTTTCGACTGATTCCCTCTACTTGGTACAGAACAATGGCAGGTGTTCCGTTTGAAGTGGGGCGATTTGCACACACACTCCGGGTCCGGCTGATGCGAGAGCATGTTGGAGTCGACGTGGATGCTTTGACCGACGAAAACAACATATTACGCGAAGGTCAACATGCTCAGGAACAGTGGGACCCGAAAGCAGAACAAAAGCCGCCGGGCCGGGAGGTCGCGGAGGTCGCGGATGAGCGACCGATCCACGATGCACTGCAGACAGCAGTGCACGGAATCAAAGAAGGTCCGAGGCTCAATGCCCGTGACCGAGATCTAGCTGACACAACTATCAAGGTGCCCAGACTGCTGAACACGCTCTCACTGAATCTCTGTCGCAAGCTATCCATCTGGCTGTGAATGGTAGTGACGTGCACGATTTTGGACCGGAGAAAGAGGGACCATCGCTTCAGGATGGTCATGTGCTATCCCCTGTTGGCGAGGAGGAGCCTGTCGGATTCTCTAGCGCAGCGGTCCCCACGGTGGGGGCTAAAGCCCTCGACTGCTCACCGCCACCTTTAGAAACCGACGTGCCAAGCAGTAGTAACCAGAAAGGTGGTGCGCGTGAGGACTGTAAACCTGACTTGGACACTAATGCGTCATTTGACGCACATGCTGCTGGCTGGGAAGTGGTCGATACGGTAACTCACAAGACCTCCCCCTCCACGTCGAATCGCAGCGAGCTAGCCGAGGACAGGAGCACGGCATACCGCAAAAGGCAGAGACACAAGGGCAAGCAGTCTCCTCCGACGCCGCTTCCGTCGTACATCCATCCCAATTGCTTCGAGGACCCGATCTCGGATGAATTTTGGGAAGATATTTGGGTTGCATGCGCCGAACACAACGTCAGTGCTCCTTTGAATTCGCCACGTACCTTGACTTACAGGCTCTCGCAGACCGAGATATACCGCAAGGTGTTCCATGCGATCCCGGATGATACGGTGACTACCTGGAAGCAATACAAGCAATTTGTAGCTTGTCACGAGCGGCATACGAAGACAGTACGTTTGTGGCCATGACCCATTGTAAGTCTGAGATCTCATTCCGCGCCAAGGCCAAGCCCAGTTCCTCTCCAATCCCGTCATCACTGGCCGATGGTTCGCAGGACAGCGTATGCAATCCTCGGAGTGAAAGCGCTGAAGAGTACCACGACCGAGATAGGAAGGACAGCGAGTGGTCGTTGCCGACGACAATGCCCAGATCACAGCATGCACAGGAAAAGGATCCCGGAAAAGGGAAGAGCGTCCGAGGGCCCCAGCTGCTCAGCAAGGCAGAGTGGGGAGAAATGGAGAACATGTTGAAACACATACGCGGGCATCTAGGTAAGATGGTCAAATCTCGTTTCCATTCCCATCTGAAATATGACCTTCAGTTTTGCATCCAACACACTTTTTGGAAGGCGAAGATGAGCGCGAAAATTTTCTGTTCAACACTGACAAGTGAGTGGGGTTCGTGAACTCGCCCCAGGCACTGCTGAACTCGCGTATGATTCAGGGTTCTGCCACTCCAGATTTACGACTGAATACCGTCCTGCTTGTTCGTAGTACAGGACATACACGCTCGATCATAGGCACGTTACGTATATAATGATCATAGTTGGCTTTCTTTCTTCATTGCATTACTCGCTCTAGTTCACTCTTCAGAATAGATATCGAATATCAGCTTGTCTGAATTTTGGGAACGTCAGTGAACAGCTGGAAACACGCGCCTAAGCATTCCACCGACCTTCGATGTAAGGCGCCGTATATTCCTGATAGTCCCGATGCGCCTTGTGAGTGATGTAGCCCTTCAATGCCGCTTCATCTTTGAAGATGAGAATGACGCCTAAAAATGTGTCGGTCACTAAATAATTTTTGGCTCAGTCATCACGGTCGCTGACCTTCGTCAAAGTCGCGATCGAAAGGGTGCTTGATCTTTTTGCCCGCTTTAACACCACTGATGGCAGGAATCTGCGAGGGCAGCTCGTAGATGCTCGCCCCGATTTTCTCGACATCGGCAGGCGCGATGCCTTGTTTGAACTTGAGTAAGACTGCAGGCGAGGTCAGCGCTCGGCGCGGCGTGCTCCGAGAGGGCTGGAGCGATAGCACTACGCACTGATGTGGTGAATGGTCATGGTGGTTCAAGGATACAGATGAAAGACCGATGGGTAGTAAGTAAAGCCGTCGGACGAGACTTTATGGGAGCACTCATGCTTGGTCAAGCAACTTAGTATACCGGTAACTATAACGGAACTGCCGTGCAGTGCGCAGCTGATCGTTGAGAGTTATCATGCTTTGCTTCCGATCTCAGCGTGGACATGCCGCACAGGGATTATTTTTTCCCAATTCGACGGGGGTATAGTCATTCGACATTGCGTGTGGCAGCCAAGACAACAGTACGAAAGAAAGCTAGTGGACAGCAACAGCATATTAATTAGCGAATAGGAACTAGTGTAAGAGGTAGCGCTGAGTACATCTCGAAGTCCGATCGGGAAGAAGGTCGTCATGCGTCCTTGTCAGCGGTTGCAAGACGCTGTGCGAGTCTTGATAACATATCTTCGGCACGCGGATTACGTGGAAAGGATCGCCCATCCCCTTTGCTGTAAAGTTTGTTATAGTTCAGCCGACTTAGGA